>BSBK01011617.1:5000-165077 GCA_027943335.1 Chamaecyparis obtusa
GCTTGTGCTATGGGTGCAGTAGCTAGATACATGTGCATATTCATAAAAACCTTCTCAAAGGCTTTGTCTATTTCCTTAGCCACTAGAACATAGTTTTTATCCATTATATGAAAAGTCCTTGACTTTGTTCTGAGATGTGGCTTCACTAGATCTAAGAATAGAGATTTCTCTTCTAAGGAACATACTGGAAGAGTGTCATCTAGAATATTTTCCCTTATCCTTAAATCCTCTTCAATGGCTTGTCTCTTCTGGAATTCTAGGATGTTCCATACATTATCGGGGATCATAGTCTTAAGTTCCAAGACCATCTTCTTGAACTTCAGCATGTTTTTGACTATCATTACATGAATTTCAGATTTTTCTATCGCACTAGATTTGTCATAAAACTTTCCTAGTTGATCAATTCTTCCCTCATCAATTATTCTTGCACTTAGCACACTAAGACTAGGTTTGAAACTTATTTCAGGAGGAGCTTGTGATTTCTTTATGTTCCTTGATACTCTTGAGGATGGATGACCAATGCTGATCTCTTTCTTTCTCTTAGCATTGCCTTATACTCATGGAGGAGTAGTAAGGTCAATGGTTTCTTTGGGTGTAGAAGGGAGTAACATCATATTTTTCAATCTTTACTTTCTTCAGCTTAGGATCATCTGATTTTGCCTTTGCTAGATCTGTGCTCTCTAATTACAAAGAAATCTTTTGTTCCCTTGCTTTGTCTATGTCTACTTGAGACACTCCATTTATTCTCAAGATTTATGAGGTAACTATAGAAACCTTCCTTTTTGTTGCTGTGTTGTTTAAGAATGCACCAATTTCTCTCATTTTCTCCTCATAGGTTCCCCATCTTGGCTCATTGGGGTCTTTAGGGGCTGAAAGAAATACTTGAGCATATTCTTCCAAGACTTTTTCATCTAATTCATATCCAAGTGGATGAATCCACTTTGTTCTAGGTTCAACTTCCTCCATGCATGTTGTGTCTATTTCAACCATAAAACAAATAGTATCCTTATATTTCTCAACTATCTTCTTTGGTATCCTATACCTCATATGCATCTTAGCTCTGAATGTATTCAATTATAGAGTGATGTAGTCTCTTAGAGTGCTCTCATTAGATGCCTTGAAAGATATCTATGGCATGGTAAGAATTGTCTTGTCGAGGTATAAGTCTGACACTTTTCCAATAATTTGGAAGTACATATAAATGATAAGAGACCCAAATCTAAATATCTTGGTCTTATCAAGCTTGATTTCCTTGATGTTGTCAATTAGCTATGCACGCAAGATTTCACATAGGTTGAACTCTCCATTCTCATTTACAATTCTTATGGCTACAAGAATTGTGGTCACAGACACACTGTTTACCCTACTAGTGTGTTGAAACATGCATCCAAGTATCATGGACATCAATTTGATGTCATTTTTCTCAATAGGCTCTATGATCATTCCACACCTATCACTCCTTGATTTTCAAGTCTGTTCAACAATATTTCTTACATCTTTTCCTACTGGAAGGATGACACCTATCCTTGGAGGCATATCATCTCATGAATTAGGTTTCTAGTAATTCTGATTGACACTTCACCTATCCCAAATATGTCATCATGAATTCTACTCAGTAGAATCTTGATCCATTCTGATTCATACAACTCATATGTCATAGCATACTCCACTATAGGGTGATTATCCCAGCACGCATAATCATCCATGAAGGTTTTGTCTGGTTTTAACATAGTTTCCATGTGTGCACGGTAATCTATCCAATTCCTACTAGTTCTTTCTTATAGTAGATGTATGCCCTAATGTCCTTGACATGCATAACACCCATAGGTGTGTGGGAGAATGCTCCTTCTAGGTTATCTAGTGTAGATTTAAATGGATGCCTCCTTAAACACATATCTTTTCTTCTCTAAATCATCAAATACTATAGGAGTAGCCATCACTTACTTGTATATCACTTTTCACAAAGGTTTCCAAGAGATTCTGAATTAGTGCAATGAACTAGGGTTTCCACAACTGATCAAATGCACAACAAGTCACTTGATGAATCAACTTGTAATCCTTCTCAATCAAGAACTGCTAAGGCTTTTCTACTCTTCAATCACTCTTAATTCAAATGAAATGAGAGATCTTATAACTTTTGTGTACTTTAAAGTAGAATTTATGCCATTAATGCTTGTCATGTAAACCAGGTTGTCACTTGGAAATTTATATCTTTCATTCTGCAAACAATTAGCTAGTGCACTCTTACACACAGGTTCCCTTAGTCTCCAAAAGCTTAAGTCCAAAGGTGCAACACTTTGAGAGTGATTATACCAGCCACGCAGGGGTCTAGAGCTTAATTAGCTCCCCCTATGACCCTAAAGGCCATTCATCCTGATGTAGAGGGTACATCCACTATGGATGCATCCAATACATATTCATCAACCTTATCCTTCTTTTCTTCTGACCAAATCATGCTCACATCCTCTGAGGATTTTGCAAACTTGAATTCTCCTTCGGATCCAACACTGGTTCTTCAATATTTTTAGGGCTTTCCTGACCTTGCGTCCTTGATCTACAGAACTTTGAGATGTGTCCAGCCTTGTTACAAGAGTGAAAAATGATTGGAGGCCTTATATTCCTTGGTGCATTGACACGAGTCACCATCTTACATTGTTAGTTGAAGTGACCATTATAGTTACATATTTGAGATGTAACATTATGAGAACTTCTTGCATTTGACTGATTCTATTTTCTTTGATTATGAGTCTTGCTCTTTTCACTTGTCTTGCAATTCATAGCTCTATGACCAAATTTATTACATGAATAACAGTAACCATTGAAAGGTCCTTACCCTTTGTATAGTTCCTTTCTATGTCTCCATGCTTGTTACATGCATAACAGGGTGTGGTCTACTAGTTTGCATTCATTCTTAGGTGGTTCAAGATGATCCTTATGAGAAGGATACAGATAGTTGAAGTTACATAGCCAACGTGTGCTAGTGAAGAATAGAGTAAGCAACCGACTATTAGCATTTTGAGTTGTTTGTCATATTCTAATGATGTAAAGGCTATCTACCTATTGTAATTAGGTTGCCAACATGTATATATGTTTTTTTTGTAAACATGCTTAAGCCAATTCAATTGGAAGCATTGTATATAATAGGTTTAAGGGCTGACCTACTTATTTATTTTGTATGCACATATAAATATAAGATTCACCCATTGTAATTGAGAAGCAAGGAATTAGATAGTTGTGACAAGTAGAGCAGAAGGATGTGAAGAGACAATAAGATGTATTAGAGCTTTGCAAGAGGTCAAAGCATCAGGGAATCAAAGGAATTGATATGACAAGTAGTGTCACAGTGACAGTTCAACTACCAAATATAGTGTGTATTTGAGATCATAAGGTTGTAGCCTTCACCACTTGAGTAGTGAGCTCTAGGATAGTGCATCCACTCCCTAACAGGGACTATTGTAAAATACTCCTAACAGGGTCCAACCCTTGACAAGGTCTACTATACTTAATGCATTGTAAAGAAACTCCTAACATGGTTAAGTATCTTCTAACAAGGATCATTAAAACACTAGCTCATAATATTAGTGGGTGTCAATTCCCACCGAGGTTTTTACCTATTTGGGTTTCCCCCGTAACCATATTGGTTTTATGTGTTGATTTCATGTTTCATGTTTATGTGGATGTTCATTTCAGTAATTAAGCATTTAAGTTTTGTTTAAAAGATTAAGTAAAAAGATAAAATATAGTCAACACCGATTCACCCCCCACCCCCCCCTCCCCCCCCCCACCCCCCCCCCTCAGTGTTCCCATTCTTAACACCTTAGTCTGATTTCCAGTCTCCTTAGTATCTAAGGTGCCTTCAAGCCTTCAAGCCCTTCCATTCTTGCTCGCATGTTTTCAATCTAATTTTGTGCTTCATTGAATCCAATGTAGCTAGTATCTCCTTTAGCTCTTATTGCATATAACTGAGATTCTATCAAATCAGAACTGGTATGTAATTTGTCAATGTGATTCTTTTCATTTTTTAATTCAGATTCCAAGTTTTCTTTGTTATTTCTTATCTCTAAGATTTCCATGTTTTCTTTCCTCAATTCTTCATTCAGTTGAAGGTTCTCTTTGACATGTTCATCATAGACTTCCTAATTTTTAGTCAGCTTATCATCAAATTCTTCAAGTTGTTCTTTTAAGGATTTATTTTCTTCATTTAGCTTCTTGACCATTGTTCCTAGATCACTAGTAGAGCATTCTTTCAAATATTTCCTTATCCTTTTGATGACTAATTGAGCATCACTGAGTTTTTCCCTTAGTTCTTCAACTTCTCTTTCAGATTTGTGTAGGTCTTCAAGAGAAGCTTCAAGATTTCTTTTTGGATGTTTAATTTCTACTTTGTCCATGATCTCCTCAAGTGGTTAAACTTCTTTTTTGAGGACTAGAGCTCTAATACCAATTGTCAGGAATGGGAACACTGAGGGGGGGGGGGGGGGGGGGGTGAATCAGTGTTCACTATATTTTATCTTTTTACTTACTCTTTAAATTGAACTTAAATGCTTAAATATTGAAATGAACATCCACATAAACATTAAACATGAAATCAACACATAAAACCAATATGGTTATGGGGAGACCCAAATAGGTAAAAACCTCGGTGGGAATTGTCACCCACTAATATTCTGTACTAGTGTTTTATGATCCTTGTTAGAAGATCCTTAACCCTGTTAGGAGTTTCTTTACAATGCATTAAGTATAGTAGACCTTGTCAAGGGTCAGACCCTATTAGGAGTCTTTTACAATAGTCCCTGTTAGGGGAGTGGACACACTGTCCTAGAGCTCACTGCTCAAGTGGTGAAGGCTACAACCTTTTGATCTCAGATACACACTATATCTCTTGGATGAACTGTCACTATGACACTACTTGTTAGATCAGTTCCTTTGGTGTGCTGATGCTTTGACCTCTTGTAAAGCTTTAATACATCTTATAGTCTCTTCACACACTTCTCTTGTTATCACAACTTTTTATCAACTTCTATATCAATTACAATGGCCGCATCTTATATTTATATGCACATACAAAATAAACAACTAGGTTGGCCCTTAAACCTATTACATACAAGGGTATGTGCAGGATCATGGTATGCCAAACTAGGCCCTTAAGTGGCAATGAAAATTCAGAAAATTAAGTTTAGACAAGTTGACATAAAAATTTGAACAAGTTATTGTAATACCCCAAAATTGGCACCTATTAAATATGAATCAATTTTGGTGCATTTCTTCAATTTCATATCTTCAAAGTCCTAGTCCACTAGGCAATTTTCTCTCTCCTTCTTGACTTTACTTGACTTGATGTCAATGGCAAAAAACCCTAATTTGCAATAATCAAATGCTAAATTAATTCCTAAGTCCTAGACTTTATTTGGCTAAATAATCTCTATGATAAGTTAATTTAATTATAAAGTCCTAAGTACTTTTTAATTAAATTAAACCCACCCCATTAGCTAAATACCCTCGAAAGGAATTAATAAATATTTAGTTAATTGAATGGACACCTCTTTATTTGAATTTAATTATTCAAATTATTCGAAAGGTCACCTCTCCACATGTGGCAAATTTCATTCTTTTAATTAAATAAATCATGCCTTTTTGTCCTAAAGGGGAATGAAGAGTCAGGAGTTTTGAATCAAGAAACTCTTCATTCCTCTCCGGGCTTTTCTATTTAATGAGCCTCTTTTTCTCATTCAAGGAGAGTAATTTTTGAGAGTGCATCCTTACTATAGCATTTTTTAGTCTCATATCTCATTATTTTCAAAGCTTTTTATTGCATTTATTAGATTAATATCTCATTATTAGTATAATTTTTGCATCACATTTTAGACTAAATTTTATTATTTGTTCTTAGTTTAATATCATATTTATTTCAAGTTCTTAGATTAAGTTGCATCTCATCTTTATTTTCAAGCTCTTAGATTAATTGCATCCTCATTCTTAGATTAAATTGCACTTCATTTTAGATTAATTTCATCTTACTCATCTTTATTTCTTCTTGGAAATCCTCCATTGTTGAATTGGTCTCCCGGTTGTTGGCTCTCTTTCTGAGAGTATTCACGCACCCCATTCACATAGGAGGCAACAGGTCACCTCACCATAGAATTTGGATTGAGTTCTTCATACTCTCTCCCAAATTCTACCAAGTGAATAATGACCATGTTGTGTTGTGCCTGATTTAGAGGTCACATTCAGTCACATACATTTTGGCACCCATCGTGGGGCAGAAAAGATCAATTTCTGACCTCATTCTTGATTGTTTTTTAGTTTTAGTGTTGGTTCCAAGGCTTGTACGGCCATGTATAGCCTAGAAACCTTGTAATATAATAATGAATGGATAGAATGATGAATCCTATTTCTCATGATTTTGGTTTGGTTCATTTTTATAAATAAATGAATAAGTTATGATCATTTTGGTGAAAGTGGGTATTTGCAGATTTGAGATTCTCTGAATACAGTCAGATTGAAACATCTGGTACAGATAAATTATGAAGAATCAGGATCTCTAATAATATTCATTGGAAAGATACGTGAATTATATTTCATTTACTTTTGGTTTGAGTCATGTTTATGCATATTTGTGAAAGTTATGGTAATTTGAGTGAAAACTAGTTTTTAACAATCTGTATTGGAGTTGCAGGAAATGATTTATTCTTAGAAAATGATTTATGAATGGGAAAAATAAATGGCTTAAATATTTGGAAACTAGATTCATTAATAGTTATTGTGAAATTATTTTGGTTTCATTTGGATTCTTTTTCAGAAAGATATGTGATTGCCTAGGCAGGGCCTGGTGTTTTAAATCTGATTTATGATAGAAAAATGGCAGTCTGAAAAGGTTATTGGTTGAGGAACCAAATTGAATCATAAGACCTTGTAATTTTGGAAAATGATAGTTCTTGATGTTGGCTAAAAACTTCATTCTTTCTATAAATTTTAATATTTTGATTTTATGGGTCAAATAAATCAATCTTTAAAGACTGTCTTGAAGACAACAATGTTACATATCTTACGGTTTGCCATTTATTTGTCTTGATTCTGTACATTCAGATGTGTGCTAAATGCTGGATTGCAGATATTTGGACCTAAGGTGAGTTCTTAAAATCTCTATAACACTTAGTTTGGGCATAAAATTAATCTCTCATGTGTTTGGCTTGAGTGTTACATGCTTTCATAGAACACATTTTAATCGATGCTCTTAATGGGAAATGAATGAACATAGATTTTTTTTCATACAAGTTTATGTAAGTGAATGCTTGTGTTTAAACATTAGGTAATTCTTGGTTCCAATATCAAAAAAATCTCATTGGGTAATCTAGGGCATGGATTCATTCCTTTTTTACATGAAGAGTTAAATGCACCACTTTGTGGACTCACTTCATGTTTACTTGGAAAGTTAAATATTCCATGATTCAAACCCTCTTACACTTATGAGTAGTATTGATTAGTAGTCTTAGATTACTTGTGATTGATCTAGATTGCTATCTTAGATTATTGGACTCGCTAATCTACCGGACCCTCATTTCCGCCCTATGGTTGCAATCTCAACACCACATTAAAGGGGAGGGGTCTATAGGAAAGAAGCGTTAATTGTTCCACTAGGCAACCCTTTTGTGCTTTTTGGAACTCACTTGTTTTCTAGGTTGTGGACTCATTTGTAGCTTGTGTGAGGTGTTAAGTGTTCCACCTTGTGGAATCACCTCATATTTTCTTTAACATTGAGTGTTCCACCTTTAGTGCTTTTCAATACTTTTGGATAGAGAATTACTTACTTTTCATTTTTTTCTAGAAGGCCTGCTTGGGGATTTCATCACCTCAAGGGATGACCTTAACTCCTGTGTTTCGGTGGAGTATAAATATCGGGAGGTGAATCCAAAGACACCTCTCTTGGGAATGAGTTAGATTTCAATCTTAGCTAAGCCTCAAAGAACTTTATACCTTTGAGAAGTGAAGGAGGAGATTTAGGTTACCATCTCCCCCTGGCTGTGTGATTTCAAATTCTTCTCATCTACAAATTTGGGCCTCATGTACCTTGCGTATATCAAGGACTCCCTTTAGAAGAGCCATGCATATCCTTGTAGACAACTTGCTAGGATGTTGTTGTGTTTTAAGTGCCTGCTAAAACATTTTCAAGAGCATACACAAGTAGAGTCCTTAGGGAGTAGAAATACTAAGTCACTATTCCTGTTCATGCGCAAGGTTGCTTTGTCTCTTGCCCATTGCTTGAAGACTATTTTCTTGAACTCCTTGATTTTTGTCTTACGTGCTTGATCAATGACATAAATTTGATCTACCTTTTTGTCCCTGATCTTTTCTATTTTCCTATCATTCACCGTCAGAAACTAGTTATCTTGAGTAAGGAATTGATCGATCTTTGCTTTGACTCGTATTGTCTCTCATTAGTCTACCTTATCTCTTTATGCCTTTTGTACCTTGTGTTGCAATAGTCTTATCTCGGCTATTCTAGCCACTTCTTTTGATGATTCGTACCAGGTCCATCTTGCATCTTGGCTATTCTAGCCATTCATCTCCTTTCGTTATCTTGGAGACAGAGTCTAGCTTTATCATGAATCTTTTCTCATCACATCTTCATTTATGACTGTCATGACTCAAAGTGGCAAGACTTATCCCATTCAGAATATTGATCAAGATAGAAGCAAACCTTGTAATCAAGACATAGGTCATTCTGAATCTATTATGAAATCTAAACTTTGTGAGGGATTCTCACATTCCTCCTCATTCCAAGAGTATTACAATCCATTGTTTCAAATACAGTCTGACTTATTATTTCAAGAATATTATAACCCATTGTTTGAAGACCAACAAGACTCTGAAGGGTCACTTTCTAAAATCAAACCTATTGATTCTTTTGAACTTGTCGACTCTTTCACGATCTCTCAGAATACTACCATTAATATGGGAGATCCATTCCCCTTCCAAAGGGTAGATAAATTCAGTGCTAGTCATAAGCAATCTCCAAACGACCAAGGTCATGGTCAGTCTCAAAATGACAAGAGTTATGATCAATCCCACAATATTCAATATTTGGTCAACATCCAGGACCTTTGCAATTTGAAACAACGATAAGGGGAGCCTATCCTAACATTTCTCTAGAGATGGAGACAACTATGCATGAAGTATCTGCATGAATTACCCTAGTCTGAAAAGTTTGATATCTTCTTGGACAATCTTGTCGCAAATTTTGGATACCAAGTATGATGACGAGGTCCCCTCACTTTTGACAATATGATTAGCTGGGCTATGAGGATAGAAGCGTTTATGGTCAAGAAGGGAGAATTGACTTTGAACAAAGACAACAAGCAAGGAACTTCTCCCTCAAACAAGGATAAGGATAAGATTGTCAACAAAAACATAGATGTTATGAATGACATGGTTGTTGACAATGCGATGCCAAAACCCTTAAAGTCTATCTTTAATCTTAGCTCTAGCATGCAAACAGTCAATGCCACTGAGAAGGCTATGATAGAAGCTCAACCGCCTTCCAGATTTGCTAGAAACAAACCTTGGATCTCTCACTGTGACATGATCATTTCTCTAGGGAGCGAGGATACTCCTAAACCCAAAACTCCCTTTGTCTTGTGAGGCCTTGTGGCTCCCTCTTATAAATCCACACAGTCTCCAGCTTGTGCAGATGCTATCACTCGATCTTGTGTGAAGATTGTTCTCAAAGGTCCTAAACCTTCAACTTTCAGACCAAAACTATCTATGGATAAATCCCTCACTAAGGCTAATGTTCCCAAAGATCTTGATCTCAATCAGTTCCAATCTATGGTGGGTCATTCGACCTCACCTCAATATTTGTCCTTATCTAAAGAAGACAATCACTTACTGAGCCACCCGCATAATGCTCTCCTACACACTGAAGTTATGATAGGCCCCAAGAGTATCCCTTGCATCCTCATTGACAATAGTGCTAGCCAAAATACTTGCTCTGCTAAGATGCCTACCCAAATGATAGACAGCTTTGTTCCCACCAATAGAGAGTCCATTGAGTTCTATGATGCTAAGCTAAAAGAAATAGAAAAAACCTTGAAGATCAAAGATATTGGCATGGGGGAATATCAGTTTGAGTCCATGTTGACATTGACAACTCTCCCTCCATCTCCACATTCCTATGAGGAACCTTCTGAAGATGGATTTGGTATTAGCTATCAGAGCTATGAGCTTGACCAACCTAGCTGTAGCTTGCACTCACATACAGATTTAGATGATGAAGAAACATAGATTCAGCCTATGACATATGAAAGACCTTTGAATGATCAAAATTTTGATTTAGACTACCAGAAAGAGTCTTATCTACCTTCTCAAGTTCTTCAAGAACATGATCTTGGTCCTCACCAGGAGGATTTTATACACTCTACTGAATAGATTTCTACTACTATAGCTACTATTGAATATGTCATTGCCTCTAATGGAACACATATTGATTGGGAGAAACTATTGGATGCTTCCCTTATCTTAGGTATGCTCCAGGGTATGCCTACTCTAGATTATTCCACCACTTCTGCTATTGAACAGACTCCTACTGCTGCCAACTCCAATGGCACACATACTGATTGGGAGCAACTGTTGGATGCTTCCCTTGTCTTTGGTATCCCCCAAGGTATGCCTATTCCAGATTACTTGGCTGCTCCTACTACGGAACAAGATCCTGTTGTTGAAGAAACACCTCCTATGACAGATGACAACAATGAAGAAAGTCTGCCTCTGACTATATCTCTAGCTGATTACATGTCAGATGCTACTATAAAGATACCAATTGAAGCTACACAAAAATATGCTACTGATGATGATCCTTTCCACCCTCATGTGGAAATCATTCATATTGTTTCTAGGCCATCTGCTCCAAGCTATACTTCTACTACTCCAACAAATCATGGATATGTAAGATTCCATCCTGTTATAGCTTCATGGAATATTGGTAGATCTAGAATTGAAATGGTTCCTATTCGTGCACTCTTGCCACCTGAAAGGGGACCTAACTCTTGGAATAGACCATCTTGGTTAGGCTCACATAATGTTCCTCCAAACTTATCTGACTCTTCTAGGATTACTCACAATCAACAACGCTCTATGGAAGATTACTTTCTTGATCTATCTAATGCATCCATGAATGATGAGGATGATAATGATATATTTGCACTTGATCCCATCCCATTGACTTTTCTTCCCCCTTCATCTCCCAGAAAAGTGGCTTGTCCACTTCCATCTCCATCTCTCCACCTAAACCAGTCATATAAGCCGTTTTCATCCACAATTCCCAAGTCTTTTGGAAGTAACTTGGATGTACAACATAAAAGAAAAAATAATAAGAATCCACTTATATCTCAAGGTCACCATGTCCCATCTAATCGACATGTGACTCCGAAGAAAGAAAAAAGCAATAGAGGTGTTGAAAAGACTGCAAAGGTCCTCAAAGAGAAGAAGACAATCAAAAGCCAGAAAATAAATAAAAAATGGATTTTGAAATCCATCTTATAGGCGTTGTCATCAAAAGCACCTCAAAGTACAGAAGAAAAAGTTCAAAAGCTATGTGGATTCCAAAAAAGGGAAAATGAAAGTTTCCATTTGAGCTTCCAAAATTCTCATGCTTCCCTCCATTCCATCACCCTTGCCTCTCATACTTCACCCTCTTCACTCCATCTTGCCTTGTCCCAAAGTGCATATCAGCATCTCCTCATTACTAATAGCACGACTAAGAAAAATCTAGAATGTACTCTTCCTAAGCATTTAGAGTGTGGGAAATCTGACAAAGAGTTAAGGTGTGTCCATGAGGACATTTGTGGGTCTCACTTAAGTGATCTTTCCTTGACCATGGATCTCTTGACTGTTAGACACTACTGGTTGGCTCTCTTGTTACTGCTACAACATCTGGTTATGATTCTGCAACTTCTCAGCTGGCTACTACTACAAATGACTGTGTTTCCAGAGATCACCTACTGAAGGAGGGAAACTCAAAGAGTCCATCACATTTGAAGAAGTTCTACAGCTAACATTCTCAGTATGCTCATGTACATACTTATTGATCCTGAAAAAAATCCAAAAAATTTGATATATTGCAAAAAATCATAAAAATTGCAAAACGTCCTGAAAAAATGATCATCTTAGTGAAAACTTGGCAAACAGGCACTTTGATGTATTTATTATCTTGGTGAAAACCTGGTAAACAAGTGCCTTGATAATACTCAAAAAAAAAAATAGAAAATTTCAAAAATACAAAGAAAAATAGAAAATTTGAAAAAAATACAAAAAAATCAAAAGATCAAAAATACAAAAAAATGAAATATTCAAAAAAATACAAAAAAATAAAAAAAAGAGAAAAGTACAAAAAAATTGTAAAAGAGAAAAATGTGCCATTGATGAAAACCTGGTAAACAGGCATCATGGTAGAAAAAATAGAATCTCTGCCAAGATGGTGAAAACCTGGTAAATAGGTGCCTCTTGTTTCTTGAAGCTACATCTCATCTCAGCATCGCTTGGCTCTTAGTTTCCTGCTTTAGTTTCCTTTCTTTCCTACTTTAGTTTGTTTTCCCGCTTTCCTGCTTTAGTTTGTTTCCTGCTTTGGTTTGCTAGCTCATGCGCTTGTCTTTGAGTTTTCCTCGATTCCTCATGGATTGGAACTGGTTCACACTTGGGGGAATCTCCCTGGTCTAGGGGGCATTGTCCTATCACTTTCAGAAGATTCATTTGTGCATCAGTCAGTAGCATTTCACGCTGTGTCTGCCTGTTGATGCCTAGCTACTTTTGAGATCTCTCCTCAAGAATCTTCCTTGTATCGGTCACCAGTGGTTCTCACTACATTCTCCTATTGATACTTGGTTCATGCTTTGATATCTTCTTGAGACTTTGTCTCTCGTGATGGTCACTAGTGGTTTTGCACTGTGTCTGCCTGCTATCGCTATCCCATTGAGACTTTGAACGTTATCTTTCCGAATCGACTTCAATCTGCTTGAACACGAATGTAAACTAAAACTAAAATTCTTTGTGTGTTCTTGTGTAGTGTACTGAGATTTTCTCTTGCTTGTTTGTTTGCTTTATCATTTCCCCTCGAGTGAATCTAAGATGTCTTTCTTGACTGAGAAACGCAAAGATTGGGGGCATGATCTTTTCTTTATTTTCTGCTTGCTGGTTTAGTTCCAATGATCCAAGAAATCTACATAATAGGGGTGTCCATCTGTAAGAGCCTTCATCTTGTATTGGATGGCCATGCGTACCTCAACTCCTTTTATATGGATGCCTTGGTGAGGTTGGTTCTTCTCCTTGTTTGTTTTGAGTGACTTCTTTTGCTACATTTGGAATTGCTAATGCTCATCTTGCTAAGTGAACGTAGGGGTCACTGCGAGTACTCTTTGGCAAAAGAAAGATCTCTTGCATGTTTAGTGTGTTTGTTCGCAAAAAACATTCAGGTCATTCTAGCATTTATGCTCTAATGCTTATGTTAACTTGCTAGATTAAAAAGAATAGGTGTTCAGGTCATTCTGGCTTCTTGTGCCTTAATGCTTACACCTCATTCTAACAAATTTAAGACTTATGTCATATTCATATTCTCATGTTGAGGAGAATTTTATGGCATCTTGCGATTGTTCCATGCTTAAATGAACTCAATGATGATAAATACGATGAGTCCAACAGCCAAGTCCAAAGGATTACATTTGTTCATCCTAGGCCTGCATTTAGACTTGCATCTTTCATTCTAGGCTTGCATTTGGAGTGCTTTCTTGTTTCTCTCTTGATTTCTTTCTTCTAGATCTGCTCATCAAAGGTTCTCATCTTTTGTCCCAGTCTCATCTTGGCTGCATCCTTTTTCAGGATTGAAATCAAAATTTGACATCTCTAATTGGCTCAAAATCACGTTTTAAATATTGGATTCCTTCTGGATCGGATGCTTGTGTAGTCAGTCTTCTGGTGTCATCTTCCTGCCAGATCCTCATCTTTGCATCGTGTTCTCACATCTTTTCTCTTCTCATCCAAGTCAACTCAAGTCAAATTTAGTCAACCATGGTCACCCTAGTTAAATTTGGTCAGCAGGACCTTTGGATCGCTTCAAAGTGCTTTTGATCTACTTTATTCTTCTGGATCTTCGATCTTATCTTTATCTGCAACCCCTTGCTGTCAATCATCTTCTGACGTGCCATCTTTTGATTTCACTCCCGAGGGGGCAGGATGATTGCATCATTTGAATCTTGTTGAATCTATTCTTGAATCAGTCTGATTTGAATCATCAATCCTCATTGCTAGGGGCATCTTCATGGCTCGCATCTTGTCATCTGGAAATTTATCTTTTAGGTATCTGAGCAATCTAACTCAGATCCTCAAGGGCCAAGCTTCATTCTGGAGATGGTTCTTGAAATCTTTTTAGGTATTGGGGCAATCTAATCCTAATTCCTGGGACTCAAGCTTCGTTCTGGAGATAGCTCTCAAAATCTCTTTTAGATCGTTATCTGGGCAATCTAACCTGGGTCTCAGAGGGCTAAGCTTTGTATTGGGGTAATCTAACCCTGATCCTGGAGACAGTCCTAAATTTGTATCTTCATCAATCGGTATTGGGGAAATCTAACCCTAACTCCAGTTCTCTTCTAAGACCATTGTCTTTGCAATCTAACTTAGACTTCAAAAATTCTCATCATCTGTCACTTCAGACTATTCTTTGAATCAACACACTGTTCGCACATCAATTCAAAGAGGGGAAAATGTAATACCCCAAAATTGGCACCTATTAAATATCAATCAATTTTGGTGCATTTCTTCAATTTCATATCTTCAAAGTCCTAGTCCACTAGGCAATTTTCTTTCTCCTGCTTGACTTTACTTGACTTGATGTCAATGGCAAAAAACCCTAATTTGCAATAATCAAATGCTAAATTAATTCCTAAGTCCTAGACTTTATTTGGCTAAATAATCTCTATGATAAGTTAATTTAATTGTAAAGTCCTAAGTACTTTTTAATTAAATTAAATCCACCCCATTAGCTAAATACCCTCGAAAGGAATTAATAAATATTTAGTTAATTGAATGGACACCTCTTTATTTGAATTTAATTATTCAAATTATTCGAAAGGTCACCTCTCCACATGTGGCAAATTTCATTCTTTTAATTAAATAAATCATGCCTTTTTGTCCTAAAGGGGAATGAAGAGTCAGGAGTTTCGAATCAAGAAACTCTTCATTCCTCTCCGGGCTTTTCTATTTAATGAGCCTCTTTTTCTCATTCAAGGGGGGCAATTTGGAGAGTAATTGAACTATAGCGATTTTTTTATCTCATTTTATTCAAAGCTTCTTTATTTGCATGTTTAGTCTATTATCTCATCTTAGTTTGATATTGCATTTCCTATTAGAGTTAATTTGGTTATTTGTTTCTTAGCATAATATCATCTTTATTTCAAAATCAACTAAAAATATGCATTTCATATTTCCTTTCAAGTACTTTAGATTAATTGCATATTTCTTTCAAAGCATTCCTATATTAATTGCATTCATCTTAGTTTGATTTTGCTATGGCTTTCTTGGAAAATCCTCCATTGTAGTAGCGGTCTTACGGTTGTTGGCTCTCCAATCTGAGAGCGATTAAACACCCCACCTACATAGGAGGCAATAGGTCACTTCCTCATGAATTTTGGATTGAATAATTCATATTCTCTTCATAATTTGATCATAGGAGTAATGACTATGTTGCGTTTGTGCTTGATTTAGAGGTCCACATTCAAGCACACATAGTTATAAATATTAGATGAAAGATATGTAAGAAGAGAATCTGTAGAAAATTAAATTTAGTTTCCAAGATACTAGGCCTTTTTTGAAAAATAATTATTCTATATGTGGAAAATTTCAAATTTCAACATAGTAGTACAAAAATTTTAGGGAAAAATAATAAGTAGGTGTATGTCTGACCACCTTAAACAAAATCAAATGATATTTTTTTTTTACAAGATTCTAGATATAATTAGTAGACTCATGTCTGGATGTGACACATATTTTTTTGTAATTTTTTTCCAAGTAAAGAATTAATTATGATTTTTCTTGTACAAATTTTCCAGAATACAAAAACTCTTGTGTCTAACCACATTAACTTATTCTAAACTTTATCAAATTGAAATTTTTTTCTATTTTTATTGTAGTAGGAAAAGCATAGAATGTGACACATGTTTTGGATTTCAAAAATGTTATACAGTTTGAAAGTTATAGCTATTTTTCAATAAGTCCATCAATCAAGACTAGAAAGATAACAAGTAGGTGTATGTCTGACCACATTAAACAAAATCAAATGATAATCTTTTTTTATAATAATCTAGATAAAAGTAGTAGACTCATGTCCAGATGTGATGTATATTTTTTTTCAAGTAAATAATTAATTATGATTTTTCTGCTCCAAATTTTCCTAAATATAAAAACTCTCATGTCTGACCAACTTAACTTAGTCTAAACTTCATCAAATTGAAATAATTGTTTATTACTATTGTATTAGGTGAAGCATAGAATGTGATGTATATTTTAGATTTCAAAAATGTTGTATTGTTTGAAAGATATAGTAGTTTCTGAAAGAGTCTATCAATCAACTCTTCTTTTTCACATCACCACTTTTTGGTATACCATGATCCTACACATATCCACAATGCTTCCAATTGAATTTTCTCAAGATTTTTTACAAAAAAACATATATGCATTTTAGAAACCTAAAGGCAATAGGTGTATATCCTTTACATCATTAGAATATAACTGCAACTCAAAATTCTAACAGTCGGTTGCTTACTCTGTTCTTCATTGGCAGACACTAGCTATGTAACTTCAACTATCTGTATCTTTCTCATACTTGCATATGTGATCATGTGCTCATAGAATAAGCATGAATATAGTCTAACCAAGTTAAATTCTAGGTAACACACTATAACTTGGCCGTACGCATGTGCGTTGATGCTCTAAGCTTCAGGAACTATATATACTATCCAGTCTTCAATAGTTAGCTAATTTATGATCTTCCCATCAAATGCACTAACGCCAAACTGCTATATGAATTTGTTTCCATAATGACAACACTATACTAAGTCATATACATCAGTATAGCCAAATTTCCAACAAAAAGAATAGGGATTCATGTTGCCAAGAGAAGTCAAACCAAGGGTTAAGCTTAAGGAAGTCCAAGTGTTAAAAGGCCAAGCATGAATAAGATAGAATGATGAATCCATGTTTAAGCCCAAGGTCAAGATGGAGACCTATATATTTTTTTTGTCTAATAATTTTTCTACAAGTATCATTTCCAAGAGGACTTGGAAAGTTTTTCAAATTGGGGAGTATGATGCAAGAGAACCTAGAGCATAGAGGTCACCATGAAGCCCTAATGGAGATGCGAGAAGATATGAAGTCTATCGAGACCTTAAAGGTCTTACATATATGTAATATTTCCAATAGAGCTATAAAATGTAATGAGATGCACTAAAAATACCAAATGATGTAATATTTCCATATGGGAAAAATAAGGCCTAAAGCGTTAACGTAAGGGTTTATAGGGTAGAAGTAGGATTTTACTAAGTGTTTTGTGGTTGGTAGGTCATTAAAAGACCATCCTTATGTGGTGGGGGTCATTAGGTATATGTTTTCCAAGTTGAAAACTTAGTTGTCAACTTGACAATGTTTTAATTCCTTTGTATTTACTCAAAATATGAGGACAATTAGTTTTTAACTGATTTTGGTCAGTTCAAGGGTAGTTTCAAGTTGATTATCAATTTTTATGGGATTGAAAAGAGACATATTGATGAGGAAATA
Organism: Chamaecyparis obtusa; assembly: GCA_027943335.1. Lineage (NCBI taxonomy): Eukaryota > Viridiplantae > Streptophyta > Pinopsida > Cupressales > Cupressaceae > Chamaecyparis > Chamaecyparis obtusa. The sequence continues at coordinate 22,815 of BSBK01011617.1, forward strand.
TCCCAAGAAAAGTAGTGGTAGATGGATGATATAAATTTAATAATTTTTAAATCAAGAAAAGTAATGTTTAATCTGCATTTCATATTTTTTCTTTGGAAACAGTCACCTTTTCAAGGGTTTTACTCCATTTGAATGTTTTTTTTCAAATTTTATTGATTAGGAATTTTTCTACATTAAATTAAGAAAATTTTGGTTCTTGTATCATGTGATTTGGTTGGGATTTGACTGTGATTTGGTAGTTTGAAGTAAGACTACCAGAACCCTCAAATAGGGAACTAACGAAGGTAAAATGTGATTCTTAGTTGATCTTCACATCCAATAAGCCTCTCATTTGGTTATTAATAAGGAGGAATATATACTATAAATAGTTCTTGAGGTTGTAGAGAAGCACGCATTGGATGGAACAAGTTTGAAAGGAGAAATATAAGAGATGGTGAAGGAGGAATTAAAAAATGTCTTAGAAAAATGAGTCTGAGTGTGGGGGCAATATCTCACAAGTGAGCTGTATTTAGCTAGATTTGAGATATGTTTGTAATAGCCTAATTTTAAGGGATCTGACTAGAGCAATTCTAGAAATATGGTCTGGTTAGAAACTTATTTACTTTCTAAGTACGAGTCTATACAAAAAACTAGTAAGTTCTTGTGTTGACATTAATATTGTTACGTTAAATTGGATTTAGGATTCTATGGTAAGTTGGTCATTGGAAGTCCTATCCAAACTTATGTGTAATCCTAAGAAAGGTAGGATATAATAGATTTAAATTAATGATTGGAAGAGAGGGTTTTGTGATGGCATTGTCAAGGAATGAACAATCAAGGCTTTAGAGGGACAATCATAGGCAGTTAGTGTTGATGATTGTGGATAGTGGTTCAAAGTTGTGTTGGTAAACTTTGTAGAAGTCTTGGGAGGTTATGAAGATGGGAAAACTTGAGAGAGCATCGTTGGAAAGAGAATCTTGAGTTGAGGAATGTAATAAAAAATTGAATTGATGTTAGTTGGTAGAGGGATGGTTGATCTTGGTGAAGGAGGGGAGCATTAATAGGTCTTAAATTAAGAAGGGGGTTTGATTAGGGTCTAGATTTTATCCTTTTTGTGAGATCTTTAAGGTGTTTCTATAAGACAACAAAGAACATTGAAGTAACCCCATGTAAGTTTGAGTAGGTCCATCTGCTCTCCACATCAATCTTGATCTTAAATTTCATCACCATGATAAAATTCATCCCATTAACATTATGATGTCATTAGAGAATATTCCTCATCATAAGTTTCACTAACTTCCTCTTCTTTCTCCCCACTAGTAGATATGTATTGTGAAGTAGTAAAATATTCAGGACTATGAAGTGATTGAAATGTCGTACACCAGGGATAATCTTCATTCACGTTTATGGTATTTTTTTGTAAATTATTAGGGTTTACTAAATCTTATTTCCCCTTTTTTTTTGGTTTCATGGGTTTCCAATCCTTCCACTAAGTATTGTAAAGATAATTTTGCAACTGAGACTTCTTATTGAAACAATCATAAGTAAGCTTGTCACCACAAGAAGCCCTATAATTATTATTTCTTCATAAATTTAGGTCCTTTAATATATTTAGAACCTTATCCAATTTATCATCCTCCTTAGGCTTTTTAATGGAAGATTTATCATTATCTTTCTTGTTAGATCTAGAAAATTTAGGATCATCTCTTCTCCCTAATTTTCTAGAAGCCCTCCTATTGCTTTCAATGTTTACAGCTAGCTTAAATACTTCCCTAACAGTTCTAGGACCTTTATCTCTAATAAATTAATCCATCTTTGCATCATAAACATTTTACTAGGTATCCAACATACCTTATCATCCAACCTCGTGACCTGGAACAATTTGTGCATAGCTTTCTAAAACCTTATGTTGAATTCACTCACCTCCTTATTCTAATTTTCTTGATGTTATTAAACTCTTTCAACATAAAACATTTTTTCTAGTATTATCACCATATTGTTCTGTAAAGAATTTTTCAAATTCATCCCATGAACCTATATTGTCATGTGGCAAACCCCTAAACAAATCTCTAGCATCCTCAACTTGAGATTTCACAAATAAATTTATTACAACATCTTCATACCCAACCTCATTGTCATTTAACATATTAGTAAAATTCTTTAGACTTTCCTCAATAGAAATAGAATTATTTCCAATAAATTTTATCAATTTGTCTATTATCTCTTTTGAAATAGGGTTAGGGTAACCATGAATACCAATAAATAATAGTTGTCTTTACCTTTCCATGTTAATTAGTCTTCTTTGGAACTGGCCTGTAACAACTTCTCCACTGGTACTAGCTCCCATTTGTTGTCTAGTAACATGAACCTTTGAATGATAAGTGTTGGACCATTAGATCCTTCGTAAGTAGATGATGTAAGTGTAGAATAGGAAGTAACAACAAGTAAAGTTCTAGTAGATTGTTTCAATAAATCAATCTCCCTCTTTATTTCTAACGTATTTTCTTCCATCTCTTCCTACTACAATCCCTTTGCAAGAATCTCACTCTCCTTTATTTCTTTCTTCAACTCAATATTCAACTAACACATACCACCACCAATAGGGCCTTTACCAAAAGGCTCATTGATAACTATACTAGTAACTTACTTTCCTTTATCCTTATCACCCTCATTATTTTAAGGTACTGATTTATTTTGAGGGCAAAAAAATATTATTAGGATTTCTAGTGTTATAAATATTACAGACATCAAGACCCTAAACATTTTTCTTTGGTTCTTCATAATTCTTGGCTTTAAGGACATCCAATTGCTTCATTGGCCTAGTTTTTTTAAACTAAGACATCTCTATTTTCCTTTTAGTTCTCTTTATTTTATTTTATTTCTTATGACAATCTGCTCCTAAATTTTCCTTCTCAAGGTACTGATATCATCAAATAATTCTTTTGAATGAGGTAAAGTACTTTCTCACTCTGAGGAGGTAGTTGTGTTCATGGTTTCTTTTTCATCTCTACCTGGGTATGTGCAAGATCATGAGGGGCCAAACTATGCCCTTAAGTGGCAATGAAAAATCAGCAAATCAGGGTTAGTCAACTTGACGTGAAAATTTCAACTAGCTATGAACCTAATATCAAAAAGTTGTAGCAATAGAATCTGTAGAAAATTGAATGCAGTTTCAAAAATGCTAGGCCTTTTTTGAGAAAAAGTTAGTGTGATTGGTGAAAAGTATAGATTTCAATGCAATGGTACAAAAATTTCAGGAAAAAAAATAGAAGTAGGTGTATGTCTAACCACCTTAATCATAATCAAATGATAATATTTTATTATAAGATTTGATATATGAGTAGTAGACTCATGCCCAGATGTGAAAAATATTTTTTTGTAATTTTATTCCAAAAAAATAATTAATTATGAATTTTTTGCTACAATATTTTTAGAATAAAAAAACTCTCATGTCTGATCACCTTAACTAATTCAAAACTTTATAAAATTCAAATTTTATTTTTTTTTCCTTATAGTAGGCAAAGCATAGAATGTGACACATTTTTTAGATTTCAAAAATGTTATACCATCTAAAAGTTATAGTCATTTTTCAATCAGTATATAAAGAAGCACTTTAGAGGTAGCTCAATTAGAAAATAACTAATAATTACTTACCAAATTCAAAATTTGACAGCAATTATATCGATAGAAAGCTGATAATCTCCTTAAGATACCCTTTTCATTTTATCAAATTTGGGTGAAAAAAAAAGTCGTTAGCTACATTGTCAAATTTTTGAACTGACATCACCACTTTTTGGCCCCTCATGATCTTGCACATACCCACCTAACAAGTGCATGAAAGGAGAAAAGATATCCAAATGAGATGCATTATTAGATCTTCTATAAAATACATCTTTTATTTTTCTTCTTAATCTCCTACTATTATTCTCATAAGTACTATGAATTACTTTATTTGTATGTTGTGGTTCCCCCTCTTGATTAGTAGGAGAAGAAAAGAAGTTCTCATAAATTGTAAACCCTATAGGTTCATAATATTTAAGGAAATTTTCACAGTTCTCAAGAATAGTATTGAAAATATTTCCTACTCTTACACATGTACTTTTGGGTCTTCATGATGGGGAAGAAGTAATTATTCCTTTATCTCTCATTGGGCATCCATTCCTTGAATTTTTATCAAGATCACCCTCCTACTATATCTCAGGATGCTACTTCACCCACAATCTTGTGTTGCTTTTGCTCATCTTGTATATTTTGAAAATATTGAAAATTTTACTCAGCACTAGTGTAGAGAATCGAGTCTCCACCCAATATAAATTGGGAAAGATTTTTGGGTATGTGCAAGATCATGGTATGCCAAACTGTACCCTTAAGTGGTAATGAAAATTCAAAAAATCTGGTTTAGGCAAATTGACATAAAAATTTGAACAAGTTATAAATATTATATCAAAAATATGTAAGAAGAGAATATGTAGAAAATTGAATTTAGTTTCTAAGATACAAGGCCTTTTTTGAGAAACAATTATTCTATATCTTGAAAAATTTTAATTTCAATGTAGTAGTATGAAAATTTTAGGAAAAAATAAGTAGGTGTATGTCTGACCACCATAAACACAATCAAATGATAATTTTTTTTACAAGATTCTAGATATAAGTAGTAGACTCATGCTTGGATGTGACACATTGTTTTTTAATTTGTTTCTAAGTAAATAATTAATTATGACTTTTCTTCTATAACTTTTCTAAAATACAAAATATATCATGTTTGACCAGGTTAAGTGAGTTATAACTTTATCAAATTGAAATTTTTTTATATTTTTCTTGTAGTAGGAAACTCATACAATGTGAAAGATTTTTGGATTTAAAAAATGTTATACAATTTGAAAGTTATAGCTATTTTTCAATAAGTCTATCAATGAGGATTAGAAAGATAACAAGTATGTGTATGTCTGACCACATTAAACAAAATCAAATAATAATAATTTTTTACAACATTCTAGATAAAAAGCATTCGACTCATGTCCAGATGTGATGTATTATTTTGTATTTTTTTCCAAGTAAATAATTAATTATGATTTTTACACTACAAATTTTCCTGAATATAAAAACTCTTGTGTCTAACCACCTTAACTTACTCTAAACAATTGTTGATTATTATTGTATTAGGTGAAGCATAGAATGTGATGTATATTTTAGATTTCAAAATTGTTATATTGCTTGAAAGTTATAGTTGTTTTCCAAAGAATCTATCAATCAAGACTTCTTTTTCACATCGCTACATTTTGGCATACCATGATCCTGCACATACCTTGTTATGAAAATTTTCAAGAAACTCATACAATATCTCAATGTACAAGACAAACTTGAGTCCTCACAAGATATCTAATGCAAGGTAGGGAAAGATGAAGGGCCAAAGGAACACCTTAAATCACAATCCCCTTGCAGAGATCACACGTGCGGAAGCAAAAATAAAACAATGATAGAGAGAGAATGAAGAAGATATTATATTATTCATCAAATAACCTCATACATTCCAGGCTATAAGGGCCTTCTTGATTATGGCCAAATACATTCAAATTGATTACAACAGTTCTCCAACATGCAAGGATTTAGTCTTCAGAAACTACCTTCTATCTTCTAGAACTTATCTTCTACTTCTCATCTACTACCAATACTTCCCCTAAAACTACAAACAACAACTGCATTTATACAAGAGGCTACCAAAACAAGTCATCCTTCAAATCCATCATTGAAGAAAGAAACAACTAGATCTAGGTCCACATGCTTCCCAATGATCAATACGAACATAGTTCCAAAATTCAATGCACAAGTCGGTCTCAATAGGAAATCAAAATAAACCATTTAGTGAGCAAGATTATGAATTGATAGGAAATAACACAACAAACCAACCAAAGAATTTGGTCAATGAAGGAACCGAGAAACTACTGAGCCACCTCAAAATTGTTTTTGGTGACATGGGATTTCTAAGGACCCAAGATGCTCCTGCATCAGACACCTAGGGTTGTTTGAAATTATTCTCTAAATCATGTAGCAAGTACAACCTAAGCTGAACCCAAATCATATTGTGAAATCCATGAACTATCTTCAATCGATCTACTCTTCCTTTCTACTAGATACTTCATGTATTCTTTTCCTCTTGTGCTTCTTCCAACTCTTTTTTCCAAAATTTGCTCAACTTATTTTGTTTGCTTCTTAGGATAATCATTTGATACTGTCATGTGTTCATCAGGTTCATAATACTCATACAAATCTATAATGTTGGATATAGGTGATATATCCATGTCATTAGGTAATTCAATCTCATAAGCATTTCCACTGTCAAATTTCCTCAATATCTTACAAGGACCAAATTTCTTCATTTTTAATTTCCTATATGTTCTAGCAGGAAATCTGCCTTTCTTCAAGTGTACCATAACCTCATCCCCAACTAAAAAATTCTTATGTCTTCTTGATCTATCTTCTCTTTCCTTATATTTATGATTACTATTCTCCAATTTATGTTTCACTTCCTCATGCAATGTCTTCATGAACTCAAGAAACTCTTCTCCTTCAACACTTCTCTTTTCTTCAGAAGAAATATCCTTGAAATCTGATATACCTCTCAATTGTATGCCATTAATAATCTCAAAAGGTGTTTTTCCAGTACTCCTATTCACTGAATTATTGTATGCAAACTCTTCTTGTGCCAACATAGAATCCCAATTACTCACTTTATCTCCAACTAAACATCTCAAAAGATTAACCAAACTTCTATTCAAAACCTATGCCTATCCATTAGTCTTTGGGTGAAATGTAGAACTATACCTAAACTTGGTACCCAAATTTTTCCAAAGTCTTCCAAAAGTATCCAACAAACTTACTATTTTAGTCAAAGATGATACTTCTCGATAATCCATGTAATCTGACAATTTCCTTAGAGAAAAGATATGTGATATGCACTGCATCTAATGTCTTTCTACATGGTATAAAATGTGTCATCTTAGAAAATCTATCCAAAATAAAAAATATAGAATCATTACCTCTTACTATCTTTGATAAGCCAATAACAAAATCCATATTGATATCAATCCAAGGTTTGTGAGGAATAGAAATTGGTATATACAATCCAATATTCTAACTTACTCCCTTTGCAACTTGATGAATTCCACAACTTTTCACAAATTTTGGAACATCCTTATACAACAGTGGCCAAAAGTATTTCTCCTTAACAAAATTCAATGTTTTGTCAATACCAAAATGTCCAGCCAAACCACTACTATGTTTCTCCTTTATCAAATTAGTTCTCATTGATCCTCTTGGTATACATAACTTAATACCTTTAAACAAGATACCTTATTGAATGAAATAGTCTTCCCATTTAGTACTTGTTTGATCTTGAATAGGTGCTTTGTACTTCCTCCATGGCTTAGAAAAATTAGTGCCAATTTCAAACAATCCTTTCATGTCATCAAAACCAAGAACTTCAATTCTCATCTCAATCATCAAAGATATTCTTCTAGTCAATGCATCAACAACTCGGTTAGTGAATCCACTCTTATGTTTTATCAAAAATGTATAACTTTGTAAATATTCAACCCATTTCATATGTCTCTGATTCAACTTATTCTGACTACCCAAATATTGTAAAGCCTTATGATTAGTATATAACATAAATTAACTCGGTATCAAATAATGTCTCCATTTCTTTAGGGCTTGAACAGTAGCATAGAACTCTTGATCATACATAGAATATTTCCTTTTTGCATCATTCAACTTCTCACTAAGGAAAGAAATAGGTTTACCTTCTTGACTCAACATAGCTCCTATTGCACTACCACTTGCATCACATTCAACTTGAAATACCTTATTGAAATTAGGTAAAGCTAACACAACTAATTCAAAAACCTTCTACTTTAAAGTATCAAAACTTTTATTAGCTCAATGTGTCCACTTGAATTCTCTTTTATCTCCTCTCATAGTCTCAGTCATAACATTACAAATTGAACTAAAATTTATGATGAACTTTTAGTAAAACTTGCTAAACCATGAAATGATCTTTCCTCATGAGCATTTTCAAGTGTAGGCCAATTAAAAATAGCTTCAACCTTTTCAAGATCCATTCTCAAACCATCAACTAAAATCACAAATCCCAAATACACAATCTCTTCTTTCATGAAGGAACACTTTTTCATATTAATCAAAAAAATTTATTCTTTCAACCACTACAATACTTGTTTAATATGAAATAAATGTATTTCTCTAGTCTTACTAAATATCATAATGTCATCTAGATATACGATCATCAAGTTACCCAAAAAATTCTTCAAAACCTCATTCATCAATCTCATAAAAGTACTCGGTGTATTAGTTAAACCAAAATGAATAACTAGCCACTCATAAAAACCTTCTCTTGTCTTAAAAGTAGTTTTCCATTAATCACCTTCTCTGATTTTGATTTGATGATATCCCCTTTTTAAATCAATTTTAGTAAAATATTTTTCTCCAGTCAAACTATTCATTATGTCATCCATTCTTGTTATAGGAAACCTTTATGTCATTGTTATCTTTTTTATTGCTTTGGAATTAATACACATTCACCATTCTCCATTCTTCTTAGGTACCAATGCAACTAGCACTACACATGGAATCAAACTTTCTCGGATCAATCCTTTCTGTAACAATTCTTGGATTTTTCAGTTTAATTCTGGATTCTCTGTATGTGTTAACCAATGCGGAGCCTTATTTGATAAACTAGCTCCAAGAACTAGACCCATACAATGATCAATACTTCTCTTCAATGGAAAACCATCAGGTACATTATCAAAAATGATTTCTCTATGCTCAGTGAGTATCTTATCAATCTCTTTAGGGATGTTATCCACTATTTTCTCACTTGGTTTGTTAGGAATCACAAAAAAACACACATAAATTTTCTTCAAATCCTTAACAAAATTTCTTCCTTCCATCAGGAAAATTTTCACAGATGTAAAAATATTACTAACAGGTTCTTCAATCAAAGGAAACAAGATTTTTCTTCTCCCATGAGCCTAAATAGTATATTTATGCAATCCTACATCATATATAGCATGTCTATCCTATTGCCAATGTCTACCCAACAAAATATGAGAACAATACAAATTTCAAATTCACATAATATTGTTCACTTACCAATAGTGTATGATCATCCTTGATCCATGAAATTTGATAGGGTCTTGTGTGTTTCAACCTTTCCAACTACAATTTTGTAACCATTTCCTTAGATGCCAAATTCTTAGAGCTTCCACTATCAATGATTACCTTCCATACTTCATCTGAAACTCTACATCTAGTCTTGAACAATATTTTCCTTACTAGATCTTCCTTATTACTTTCACTCTAAAGTTCTCTCTTGACCATCAAGTTCTTTTCTTTCTCAGGTTCATTCGATGATTCTTCTTGCACCAAAGCATTTCTAATACTATTGACCTTCTTACTTGCATCTGTACATTCAAATGACCTATGTCCTTCCTCTCCACAATTGTAACAAGTTCCTCAAAATCCACCTCTACTATAACCACCTTGGTAGTTACCCTACCTCTTCCTCTAGAAGAACTTTCACCTTTCCACTCGTTCTTGCCTTTATCCAGATTTGTTTTGTCTTGATCATATCTATTTTTTTCACCATAGGATCTACCTCTTCCTCTAGGGAATCTACCACCTCTTCTTCTATGTCTTTGCTCATGTATTTTGTTCAATTTCTCCTCATCTTTCAAGGAAAACTGATACTCTTCCTCAATGCTTTCTAATTTAACCAAACTAATTTTCTCTTGGATGGAAATTATTAACCTATTGAGGTACCTAGAAATTCTTTCTACTTCATCTTCATGATGTTCATATCTTATATCTAATCTATAGATTTCCTTAGTATAGTCTTTTACTGAGATATCTTTCTATCTCAAACTTTTCATTCGCCTACTATGGTAATTTGATAATCACATGGTAAGAAGTTACCCTTCATCTTATTCATCATCTTACTCCATACCTTTATTTTATCTTTTTCTTTCCTTTTTATGTCCAATTTCATATGTTCCCACCATAAGGATGCATGGGTTTTGAACTTTGTGCTTGCAATCTTCACCTTCTTTTACTTAGGAACATTTTCATACTCAAAATACTTCTTTATCTCAGTGATCCAATCCATCAATTCATCTAAATCTAGCTTTCCATTGTACTCAAGAGGATTGAAATGTGGTGTAGATTTCACATTTTTCAATGCCTTCAATCATATTTCCTCACTCTAATCCATCAAAGGTGTAGGTTCTACTTCACCTTGGTCCTTTTTAGTTTATTCAAACACCAACATCTTCAAGATGTCTTCCTCGGTGTTGGTCTATGTCAATATCTTCTAACCTAGCAGAAATTTATCTTAACATATTTGCCAATCCTGGATCTGTATCTCACCTCCCACGAACAATCTTGAAAACCCTTGGCAATTGCAGGTCAGATCACAATATGCTACCCTACACAAAATATCAACTAGGGTTTAACAAGAAGGAACCGTCAACCTAGATTCACAAATTGAGATCCGGATCTCAACCTTGCTCTGATACCACTTGATGCAAGGTAGGACAGGATGAAGGGCCAATGATACACCTTAATCACAACCCCTTTGTAGAGATCACACAAGAGGAAGAAAACACACAACAATGAGAGAGAGAATGGATAAGATATTATATTATTTATCAAATAGCCTCATACATGTTGGGTTGTAATGCCTTCCTAGTTATGACCAAATTCATTCAAATTAATTACAACAGTTCTCCAACATGTGAGAATTCAGTCTTGAGAAACTACCTTCTATCTTCTAGAACTTATCTTCTACTTCTCATCTACAACCAATACTTCCCCTAAAACTATGAACAACAACTACATTTATACAAGAATCTACTAAAACAAGTCAAACATCAGATCAATCATTGAAAAAAGAAATGACCATATTTAGGTCCACACACTTCCCAATCATCAATGCTGACATTAACTCCATGACCAAAATTGAATGAACAAGTCAGCCTCAACATGAAATCAAAATAAACCACTCAGTGAGAAAGATTACTGAGTGATAGGAAATAACTTGGCAAACCAACCAAACAACTTGGTTAAAGAGGGAATCGAGAAACCACTAAACCAACTCAAACTTGTTGTTGGTGACATAGGATTTATAAGGACTTGAGATGCTCCTACATCAATATCAACCTTAGATGACAAATATTTATATCTCAAACACAGAATAGTATCCTTCTACTCCAAATCATGAAAAATACAATATCAACTTTGTGCAGTTCAATGAATAGACTAACTAGATATAAAATCAACAAGGAAAGGACAAAGGTAAACTATCAACCTTGTCAATTATGAAATTTTTACACAACTCTCTGATAGAGTGGCCATTTTGTTGGTTCCCAAAAAGGTTTTACACTTCAATATCTACCAGTACACTCACTACCAATTCTAAAGAGTTTCCAACTCCAATTATCAAACCCCCATGAATAAATGGACCAACTAACAGGGATAAAACTCCCTATACACATATATATCAATAAAACTAAGGAGGGTATACCTAAATTTAGTAAAATACTACCCTAATTATACACATCCCTAAATTTGATGAGAAAATTATCTCACAAATGGCTCAACAATAACAATAAAATACTAAGTGATGGATAACTACTTATTGATTCTCAATTGTTATGGAGCATTAGCTACACATACCATAGGTAAAACTATAAGTATTAAAAAAATTGAATCAAAATGATTTATAAATATGACATGGACCAATAAAATAACAATTACACCTAATTTAGATAGGTGCCTTATCATTGACAAATATTCTCAATCCAAAACACTTTATTTGGATGACATGAAAGACTTATATTATTATTTCATTGCAACAATATCTATTCATGTGATCTAAACTTAGACTTCTAATAATGATCCTTATGTTAACCATATGAACCTATGAATCAATTTTCAACATTTTAATTGATCCTTGATCAAAGCTTAGAATTAAAAATTACAGCTATTAAATATATACAATGAATTGAATAATAACTTTGAAATATTGAGTTCACAACTCATAAAACCAACATAGAGGAGAATACCAAACCTGATTATATTTCATTGACCTTAGAATCATTGTCTTCATACATTGATTTTTTCATTGAAACAAAACTCAACAAGACTAAGACTCCAATCATAGACATTCATATTCTCTTTAAAATGTTACACATGACTCATGATCTCTATTAAACCTGAGGGAGATTGAAATATGATGGCAGTGTTGTAAGATTCAAACACAATGTTATATTATAAGTAGGACTAGTAGTAGTAAAGCTCATACACCAATGCAATGCAAATGAACTAAACTAAGAAAACATAAAACATGAATATTTTTGTATTTTGAAAAAGATTTTGTAATTTTTTTTGTATTTTTGAAATATGGATGCAAGTAATCTAATTAGCATGCAAGATTTAACATAAAAGAAAAATCTAACATCAAAAAGATAATATAAAGGGAAATCTAACACCACAAAACACAATAGGGCATCTAATTCCACAAAAGAAAAGAGGGTAAGTATGCCGAGTTCACCAAAATGAGTAATAGGGAATTGGATTCACCATTATGGGTAGGATAATTATGGGATATATAAGATGAAATGATATAAAAGGGGGACTATAGGTCCTATCCTTAATCCAAATTCCCAAAAGGAAAGATCCAAATGGATTAATCACAAAGAAGTGATCAATGCACAATTGAATCAAACAATGCAGAACATGAAGAAAGGAGAAAAACCCTATAATCTACTATAGAAAGTATGTACTTGAAATATTAAATGAAAAGAAGGAAAATGCTAACCTCAAAATAGGGCAGATCTAGAAAATGTTGATTTCTGATGTCTGTGCAGAGTTTCAGGAAATTTTACAACCTACTCCAAACTAGAATTACCAAGATAGAGAAAACCCAGAAAACTTTTATCCTTTTGAGGTCAGGTCGACTTTGACCCCGGGGCACAATCCTACCCCCCACTGAAGGTCATCCCTGACCTAAAACAACTCTAACAAAAATTTCATTCGTAGATCTTGAAAGTTTGCCAAAAATGGTATCCAGATCTATACTTCAATATGTTGTCCTGTACCTGTACCTACAAGAAAAATGGTATTTTTTGTTTCGATGGGGGTTTTCCTTGGTCAAACCCCAATTTGGAATCAACCTTGAAATGTAATTGAAATTACAATATGTATAAACAAAGTAAATGGATCTATTCACCTTGCTTATGTTGAAGTCCTTATGGAGGATTCAAATCCTTGAATCCATAAGTAGGGATGCTACAAATGAATGTAGAAATGTATGTAGGATGTCTCAAATCAATGGCATTAGATCTTCAACACCAATCTTGAATGTATCTTTGCATAGGGAGAGGCTTGGATGAATGTGGATGGAGAAATCTTCAACAAGAGGGCTCCATAGAGATTGAATCCTTCAATGGCTAACAATGGATCTCCTTGATGAATGATTGAATGCTTGGCTTGAAGATGAATGAATTCTTGCTTGCTACTTGGTTATGCATGCTTATGAAAATTGGATGCAATTGCTTGATTATTGATGTATGAGATGGAGAAAATGAGAGAGGAAGGCTTCCTTTTATAGTGATCTAGAGCACAAACTTCTAGAGAAGGTCGATATTGGAGAATTAAATCCCAATTAAACTTGACCCATAGAAATGGACCTAGATTAAATTTAATTTAAGATTTTACTATTTTGAAATTTGAAACAGCTGACCCAGAAGTGGGAAAATAAGACTTTTTGAAACCCGACATCTCAAAACTTCCAGAAACTAAAATTTGAACCTGGGGTCAGGAATGAGGTAGTCTCTACCCTAGGTTAGGTTTGAGGTCATCCTTGACCTAGGTCAAGTTCTAGGTCATCCTTGACCCAGAAATTTGAAGTCTTGAAATTCTCAGAGAAAGTCTATCAGAAAGAGGCTGGAAACAGGGAGAGAGAAGCAAAGCAGAAGAGAAACAACTAGATCAATGCAAAGACCCAATCAAGGCACTTGACATGACCCCAAACCACTTACTCGGATAACTAAATGCTCTTATCAAGGAAGTGCTTCCATTTTAAGATGATACATTAAGCCCCCACTTTAGAAAGAGTATAGACTCAATGCAAACTCTTGGTAAAGGAGATCATAATGAAAAGATAATCTTATTAAAATCAAAAGGGACAAAGAGATCCTCAAGCCCCCAGGGACTTAAGTCTTTATCAACTCCAATATCACAATAAGAGAGAAATCTCTAGAGAGAGAGAGATAAAGATAGAGTGGGTGTGATTATCTCACCCGAAGAGAACTTATGTCCCATTGTGAACCACACAAGGAAATGGAACAACTAAAAAGATGGAATTTAACCGCCTAGTGAATATGGTTACTCACTAGTCAACCCATCAAGAATTCACCCTTAGGAATATTCTATTCCATAAGAGTAAAACCAAAAGAAAAAGAGATCTAGTCTTAAGGACACCTTCGACCTTAAGGGATCAAAAATTTGAAACTGGAGGGATCAAGAGATCCTAAAATATAAATCCATGCTTTAAGGATTAGTCACTAATCCAAAAAGGGATAAAAGTATCTTGTAAAATAATATATGTGTATCAAAAAGTGCATGTGTACAATGGGTGAGAAGAGTATATTCCCCCATGTTAAAGTCATTGATAACACTTTAACAGGAGCAATGGCTTTAACGGAAACATAAACAACTCCACTGATTACTTTTCCACTATGGGATGCCCCTAGATGAAGATAAATCAAGGGAAATACCACATAAACATATAGAGAACACAAAAGGGATCTACCTACCATGGGTTCAATATGATCATAAGATAATATATATATATATATATATATATATATATATATATGAAATGACATCATTCCCCAAAGAAAGTAGAACTACAATCATAAAGGAGGAAAGATCACATAAGATATACGAAGAAGAATCTTTTTTGACCATGACTTGGAGACCAAAAAGAATCAGTGCTACCAAGTCACGGATCCAAGAAAATTACACAAGGAAACATTTAAGAACAATAGCACAAGTACAACATAACATGAAACAACATATAGCAGAATAAAGATATATGTACAGGAATTGTACAATAAGTTTTAATCCTTTATCAACTTGTACCAACAAAGTAACAAGGTTCGTATAAAAGAATCTAACAAAATTTAGAAAATACATCATGGGAGAAGCAGAGTACAATAGGAAAACACACAACAAAGCTACCATAAAGGATAAGCTGATCAAGCATGCTGCCTACTCTCCCCATATCATACTATATCATTTAGGGAAGGTGGGTAACTCGCAAGAGGGACTATATCCAAAATAGTAGGAATGATAGCTAGTTCTAAACAAGGATCCTCTTGAAAGCATATTAGGTAAATCAATGTCAATGTCAACAGTCTCATATTCATAATTAACATCATCAAGAGTATCTTCTTCATCTAGATTAATTAAAATATGATCTAAGATATGAATAGAATCATCATAATCATGCAATCTTAACATCATTATTAGTAACAACATCATGCATAGGCTTATCAGAAGAGAGTAAATAATTACGAGCTTTAGCTTGAGAATGACGCTTTTTACAACATTCATTAGAAGATCAATTACATTTTTCTTTACTTGAAATATGTTGAGAACTAGGAGGAATAATTATAGGATCATTCATAGGTTCTTTAGGAGGATTAATAGGATTATCAATAGTTGGATAATCAATAGTAGGAACTTGATTAACAAATGTAGAAGCCATGGATAAAGGAGGTATAGAAGGTGTAGGAAATAGACCATGATTAAGATCCATCAGTGGTACACTTAATTTGAGAATCTTATGATGCTTATAGGCTTGATATGAGTGGAAAAGATTATCAAGTCGATAAGGGCATGAATTAGGTAATGAAGGCCAAAATAAATCAAGTGTAGCACAATCTCTAGGCCTAGAAGGTTGATATAAACTATGATTAACCATCTTCACTTCTTCATTATGAAAAAACTTAAGATAGGTGAAGGAACATCATGCATGGCATTTAACCATGGAAAACCAAGCTTAACTTGAAATTGATCAGAAGTAGGAACAACAACAAAGGTAGTGTTCACATTTTTACCACAAATTTCAATTGGCAAGTTAATAGAATTAAATGGTGGATAAAGAAAACCATTAGAAGTTTGAATCCACACATCAGATGTATCATAAGAATCATGTTGCAAATTTTTCATAAAAATATTTTCTTCAGTAATAACATTGAATAACAATGTAGGATCAACAAGACAACCAAAAGTAGGTATCTAGGAAATCCTAGCATAAATATAGAGAGGACCATCGGGAGATTTAATGGTCTCAGAATCATCAAAGGTAATCAAAAGTTCCCGAGGTCTTTTATTCTTAGGTTGTTGTCGAGGTTTAGGTTGAGCCTTCAATTTAGGTTTTGGGTCAGGTTGAGATGGAACTTGAGCTTGAATCTGAGGTTGAGGTTGAGGTGGAGATATAGATTGAAGAACATACTCGACTTGATTAACAATGTGATTAAGATCATCCATCTTTGAATCATAAATAGTATCCATAGAAGATGGTTGAGAAATGGTATTAGTATCATGCGTGGGTAAAGGATTCATATAGATTTGAAGATTTTGATTTAGAGGAGATACATATTTGTTCCCACTACCATCAAGATTCTCAATAGATAAGGCATTAGAATCAATTAAGTCTTGAACCTTATGATTTAAAGAATAACATTTCTCAATATCATGACCATTCCGATGATGATGTTGACAAAAAGCTTTAGGATCAAAATATTTAGATGCAATCATAGTAGGTAAAAGAGATCGAATAGGAGGTAAATTAATCATATTAGCAGTTAACAACCTATTCATAATAGAATGTAAAGATTCAGAAAGAGGAGTAAACATATGATTTAATTGAAAAGAAGTGGATGCAGAAGTGGCCACATTATGAGATGCAACAACAACTTGATCAACAAATGCATTTGCTTGTTTGTTTATCTTGACATACTTGTTGAATATTTTAATTTTTTTTGGATTAGGGGCAACATCACTTTTATCAATTGGAACAGGAGCCATTGGAATGTTACTCTCAAATTAACTCACTTTTAATTGATAATGATGAAGTGTTGCACAAAGTTGTTGAAAAGAGGTAAATTTGGTAAGCAGAATCTTATCTCTAATATCCTTTTTTAAATTTGAAATAAACATATGTTGAATATCAATATCAAGAATAAGATAGGAAATATGAGCATGTAAATGCTTAAAAATACCAATAAACTGAGTTAAATTTTCCTTAGCACTTTGTTTACAATGCATCAAATCAGTCAAAGATACTTAAACCAATGTTATTTTGAAATTGTCAAATAAAAGCATTGGCAATTTGTGGAAATGAATAAATATAATAAGGAGGTAAGGAACAATACCATTGTAAGGCCTTGTCATGAAAAGTTCTAGGAAATAACTAGGCTAAAATCCTATGGTCATGATCATAATCACTACAAAGGATTTGAAATGTTTTAACATGATGAACGGGGTCTCTTTTTCCATTATAATTCTCAAGATGAGGCATATCAAATTGCTGGGGAATAGGAGTACGAATGATATCCTAGGACAAAGGGCTTCCCATGTCACATGTAGGAATGCTAAATGTGTTTTTAGTCAAGGATGAAAGTTGTTGTTGTAAGGATGACATAGTTTGATCCAAACTGATGATTGTTGAATCATTAAAAGAAATAGGAGGAATAGCAAGATTAGAAACACTAGGTAAAGTGTAAGAAGTTGCAGGAATAGAAGACACGACTGGAGGAACACTTGGAACTATAGTTGGAAGAGGATTGGAATAAGTAAAGGGAACATTATGATAAGAAGGTTGTTATGTAGGAAGCAACATAGGAGGAACACTCATAGGAATAGAGGGAACCATCACAGTCACCAAAGAAGGAGTATAAGTAGGAATATTTGGTAAAGTAATATAAGAAGGTTCTATACTAGTGATAGGAGGAATCAACACTAAATCTTAAGCTTATTCAGCTAAAGGTTTAACATTTGAATGCACAAGGTGAGTAATACCACACAAGAAATTAACACCTTGATCACTATCATGAAGAACTTTCTTAAGATCTTCTATAGCTTAAATAGAATCTTGATTATGGTTTTCTTGAATAAGCCAATTACCCATTTTATCAAGTTCAGTTGAAATTTTTTGGACTTGTTTAGGATGAACTCTTAAAACATCATCCTCATCATGAGATGACTGAGAAGAGTTTTGCTCCATAATAGGATTGGAATCATGAAGAATCAAATTATCATCAGGGATCCTAAGGAAAGGAGAGGATGACTCAAGATCAAAGGCACCCATTAGTCTACAATTTTGTCTAACTAAAATATTATAAGTAGGACTACTAGTAGTAAAGCTCATAAACCAATGCAATGCAAATGAACTAAACTAAGAAAACATAAAACATGAATATTTTTGTATTTTGAAAAAGATTTTGCAATGTTTTTTGTATTTTTGAAATATGGATGCAAGTAATCTAATTAGCATGCAAGATTTAACATAAAAGAAAAATTAAAAATCAAAAAGATAATATAAAGTGAAATCTAACACCACAAAACATAATAGGGCATCTAATTCCACAAAAGAAAAGAGGGTAAGTATGTCGGGTTCACCAAAATGAGTAATAGTGAATTGGATTCACCATTATTGGTAGGATAATTATGGGGTATATAAGATGATACGATATGAAAGGGGGAATATAGGTCCTATTCTTAATCCAAATTCCCAAAAGGAAAGATCCAAATGGATTAATCGCAAAGAAGTGATCAATGCACAATTGAATCAAACAATGGAGAACATGAAGAAAGGAGAAAAACCCTATAATCTACTATAGAAAGTATGTACTTGAAATATTAAGTGAATACAAGGAAAATGCTAAACTCAAAATAGGGAAAATCTAGAAAATATTGATTTCTGATGTCTATGCATAGTTTTGGGAAATTTTGCAACCTGCTCCAGACTGGAATTTTTGAGACAGAGAAAACCTAGAAAAATTTTGTCCTTCTAAGGTTAGGTCAACTTTGACCCAGATAACAGGGCAATGTCTTACCCTACGTCACAATCCTACCCCCTACTAAAGGCCATCCCTAACATGAAACAACTCTGATGGAAATTCTATTTGTAGATCTTGGAAGTTTGCTAAAAAGGGTATCCATATATGTACTTCAATTAGATGTCATGTACCTATACCTGCAAGAAAAATGGTTTTTGTTGTTTAGATGGGGGGTTTACCTTGGTCAAACTCCAGTTTGGAATAAACCTTGAAATGTAATTGAAATTGCAATATGTATAAAAAAAGTAAATGGAACTATTCACCTTTCTTATGTTGAAGTCCTTATGGAGGATTCGAATCCTTGAATCCACAAGTAGGGATGCTCCAAATGAATGTATAAATGTATGTAGGATGTCTCAAATCAATGGAATTATATCTTCAACAACAATCTTGAATGCATCTTTGTATAGGGAGAGGCTTGGATGAATGTGGATGGAGAAATCTTCAACAAGAGGGCTCCATAGAGATTGAATCCTTCAATGGCTAACAATGGATCTCCTTGATGAATGCTTGAATGGTTGACTTGAAGATGAATCAATGATTTCTTCTTTCTTGCTACTTGATTGTGAATGCTTATGAAAATCAGATGCAATTTCTTGATTGTTGATGTATGAGATGGAGAAAATGAGAGATGAAGGCTTTCTTTTGTAGTGATCTAGGGAACAAACTTCTAGAGAAGGCTGACATTGGAGAATTAAATCCCAATTAACCTTAACCCTAGAAATAGACCTAGATTAAATGCAATTTAAGAGTTTACCATTCTAAAATTTGAAATAGCCGACCAGGAAGCGGGAAAATAAAACTTTTGGAAATTGAAATTTGAACCCAGGGTCAGGGACAAGGTAGTCTCTACCCTAGGTCAGGGTTGAGGTCATCCATGACCTAGGTTAGGGTCTAGGTTGTCCTTGACCTAGAAAGTTAAAGTCTTCAGATTCTAAGAGAAAGTCTATCACAAAGAGGCTGGAAACAGGGAGAGAGAAGCTGAATAGGGGGGAAACAACTAGATCCATACAAAGACCCAATCAAGACACTTAAAATGACCCTAAACCAGTTACTCAGAGGGCTAAATGCTCTTATCATGGAAGTGCTTCCATTTTAAAACAATACATTAACATATATAAAGTAGATAGGTGAAGACAAATGCCTCATCCTTTCCAATGATGGATTAAGGGATGTGTCATCACCAAGTAGACAATATGAGGTTGTGGAGGTTTATAATCCATCTTCAATGCTATATGGTGAGAGATGTATAGAGATCTTGGAGAGTGGTTCTTCCAGTAAAGATAATGAAGAAGAGTCCTTTGTTGGGGAATTCAACAACTAGGACATAGTGATAATGCCTCAAGCCAAGGTGGAAGCTCACTGTAAGTTAAATTTTGTTGTAGAAGGGATCTAGAGGATACCATGGACTATATTTCCTTAACATGTATTTAAAAATTTTCTTCTTGAAGGTATGAGTGATAAGAGGATTATGCACTTGGACATGAATATCTGGGAGATAACTCATGAATATTGTTGATTGATGAAGTATAGAGGCCTCACCACACAGTGAGTCCACCATATGGTGAAGGTGAGCTCACTATATAGTGATTTGTTTATACATGATGGAACCATATGGAGTATGAATTCCATATGATGTGACATCTCTCTGAGATGTATGGTAAGACTCATTGTCGAGTCTACATTGGTGTATAGTCATGATGTGTGTATAGTGAAAAGGAAGAGGTACGATGAGGCCAATACGCTGAAGCCAAGTGAAATTAATTTGATACAAGTACCACAATTTAGTTTGGTGCCATTTTTGGTATGGTCTCACTTATGGTATAGTTCCATGTATAGTACCAAAGTGTGGTGATGGCGCACAATGACACCTAGTAGTTGGATGAGTATAAGTTGGTTTCCTTTTACGATTAACATACCGAGTTCTACAATAAATTGTGTTATGCATAAATGATTGTAAAATTCATAATAAATTACAATAATGAATTAAAATCAAGTTGATTGTAAGGAAATCTGAGCCTATGTAAAAATCTAGAGTGCATTGTATCTAAATTTGTTTACTGTAATACATAGTTTCTCAAGGTTTTTTTGGGTGGTGGCTTTTTTCCCAAAAGGGTTTTTACATGTTAAATATGGTCTTTCTATGTGTATCTTCTATCTGGTAGTTTCATATTTAATTTACTTACACATCTCTAAAGTATATAGTAGCTTATTTCGTTGTCAATTTGGCATTCAAAAAGTGTTTTCACACCATTTCTTTCCTTATAAGTGGTATTAGAGATTATCCACTTATGTTATCCTTGTCAGGTAGGGTTTGAATATTTGTGCCAATTTGGTTTCAGTGAGAGTTTGAAAATTTCTTTTTTGTATATTGAGATGGATGGTACATCTAGAAGAGTGGACATTGAAAAGTTCAATGGAAAAAACTTTGAGTTGTGAAAACATAGAGTTGAAGATATCCTATTTGATTGAGATCTATGGATTATTGTGTCTGGTAACAAGCCTTGAGGTGTGAATCAGAAAGATTGAGATCTATCTAATCGGAAAGCTAGAGGATTGATAAGATTGAGTCTTACAAATTTATTTTTATTGAATTTCCATGAAGAGAAAACCACACATTCCTTGTGGAAGAAGTTGGGAGATATTTACCAGGGAAAATCCATGTTAAACAATATTTTCCTAAGAAATAAATTGTACTCTTTGAAGATGGATGGAGGAACAGATGTGGAAAACCATCTCAACTCATTTAATATGGTGATTTCATAGTTGACATATATTAGTGCATCCATTGGTGAAAAAGAGCGATGCATGTTATTGTTGAGTTCATTTCCTGATTCACGAGATCACTTGGTAATGGCCATCAGAAGCATGACTACCTAGTTTAAAATGGATGAAGTAGCTGATGCACTTCTATCAAAGGAGATAAAAAGGAATTACTATGAGGTGGCCAAAGAAGCTCTCATTATATGAGGAAGATCTAAGGACAAGGGTAAGAAGAAGGACACAAAGTCAAAGTCTTAGGAGAAATCTTCCACTTGTGGAAAGAAGTTCAAGGCAAAGTGTTGGAACTATGGGAAGAAAGGTCATATCAGAAGGATTTCAAGGAGGAGAAAAAGAAGAAGAAGAATAAATATACTTAAAAAAATGAACCTTCTTCGAGTGATGTTGATGCCATTGTAGTAGCCTTGGAAGTGCATTCGTCTGATGACATATCGTTGGTTGATTTGGGAGCATCATTCCAGATGACATTTCATAAAGAGTGTTTCTAAAATTATGAATGGTATGATTGTGGAAAGGTTTTCTTGGAAAGAAATTACACACTAGATATCATTGGAAAAGGAAGAGTCAGAATCTAGTTCCCAGAGGATAGAGTAAAGGAAATTGATGGAGTACTTCATGTACATGGTCTGGCTTGAAACTTACTTTTTGTCAGCAACCTGAATGATGTAAGATTTTAGGTAATGTTTATCCATGATGGTTGTAAGATGACTAGGAATTCTATTGTTTTATCTAAGGGTGAACATGTTGGAACACTGAATCAGTTAGATGCCAAACTTGGATGTTGTAATAGTGTCATTGTAAATTCTGATAAAACTAATATGGAAACACATGGTGTAAATGTTATGGAAGTTAAACTTCTTCCCATGTTATAGGCTTGGCCATATTGGAAAGAAATATTCAAAAACCTTGAGGCATAAAAAATTGGTTGAGGGGTTGGTTTATTGTAACCTTGAATTTGATTTCTATAAACATTTCATCTATGGAAAGAAAAATCATGTTCAGTTTTATTCTAGTTCTCAAAAATTGTCTAGTTTGTTGGACTACATTCACTTTAATGTATTTGGTCTTGTTGATGTTACTTCTTTTTCTATGTCAAGATATTATGTGTTATTTATTGAATATTATTCAAGAAGAACATTTTTTTTATTTTTTTAAGACTAAAGTAGAAGTATTCTATCGGTTTAAGGAATTTAAAAGCCTTGTTGAGAATCAGATTGGGAGAAATATTAAATGCCTAAGGATAGATAAAAGTGGTGAGTTTTGCAATACAAATTTTGACAAATTCTATGTAGATCATGGAATTAATAGGCATAATACAACACCTTATACTCTATATGAAAAAGGAGTAGCGGAAAGGATAGATCTATCCTTGATGGAGAGAGCAAGGAGCATGTTGGGAACTACTCATTTGGAACATAAGTTTTGGGCTAAAGTCATTGCTACAACATGATACTTGTTGAACCATTCTACTATTGTAGTGCTAAATGAAAAAAAACCTTTAGAAGCATGGTCTGGTAAGAAGCCCTCATTAAGAAATTCACACATCTTTAGTTATAAGGCATATGCTCATGTACTTGGTGTGAAGGGATACAAAATATGGAACCCTCTCACTAAATTTTTTTTTGTACAATAGGAGCATTATCTATCATGAGATGAAACATGTCTCACTAGACTAGCCAGAGAAGACAAAAAAGAAAAAGGAAGCAGTTGAAATCCCTTTAGATTCCAAAAGCCAAATATTTCAAACTCCAAATGATCCTAAGAACGAGGATCTATATGTCCATGAGAATGAGGATGGGGAGCGCTTGAGTAGTCATACAAGTTTAGAAGAACATGATTATGAACCTTGTGTTGAACCTCAAGAAGCTTTACCATAGGAAGTGAGGAGGTATACTTGGGAAAGGTGATAACTTGATAGGTATGGATTTTCAACGTAGAGTTTTAATTATTTAATGTTGAATGTTAATTGTGTCTATTCTTTACTTATGAATGTTGATGAGCCTAGGATTATAAAAGAAATAATTAATATGCTTGATTCAAATTCATAGTTGGAAGAAATGAAGGATGAAATGAATTCATTGGAGAAGAATGGAACTTTGGATCTTGTACCCTTGCCTAAAGGTATAAATCTTGTGGCATGTAAGTGGGTATTTAAGATGAAGTACAGTGTAGATGGAAGCATTGAAAAGTACAAGGAAAGATTGGTTGTGAAGGTATATTCCCAAAAAGAAGGGATTGACTATGGAGAAATATTTTCTCTTGGAGCTAACCTAACATCCATCAGATTTTCATTGTCACTTGCAACAATAGAATGTGGTATCAAAAGTATGATACATATGCTTTCTCTTTATATGATACTATAAAGTTGAAGGTGATCAAATACTTATTATTTCTCTATATGTAGATGATATATTGTTTATTGGAAATAGTAAGGGAATGATTTCAGAGTTAAAATATCAATTGTCCTTTGAATTTTAAATGAAACATTTAGGGCCAGCGAGATTTATTTTCAGGATAGAATTCAGAATGGACAGGGTTGGCCAAATTTTTTGGCTCAATCAAAGGAAATATATTACCATGTTCCGAAGAAATTTAATATGTCTGATGGCAAGAAAAAATTAGTTCCAGTGTTACATGGAACTAATCTCTTAGTTAGTAACAGTCCAAAATCTTTGGAAGAGGTTAAAGACATGAAGAGGGTATCTTATGCAAGTGTTTTTGGAAGCCTCATGTAGGAAATGGTGAGTACAAGACCAAAAATTGCGCCTAAGAAGTGGGAGTCTTGAGTTAGTTTATGGAAAATCCAAGCAAGACACATTGGGATGTCATGAAAAGATTTTTGTGATATTTGAAGGGTACATAATAGTACACATTGTTTTATCAAGGTAATTCAACTAAATCAAAAAGATCAATTCACATTCAAGGATATGTGGAAATTGATTGGGCTGGTCACAATGATAGAAGAAGATCCACCAGTGGATATGTATTCATGGTGAATGGTAGTTCAATCATTTGGATGAGAAAATGACAAACTATAGCTGCATTATCAAAAAATTCAAGGTAGCTCGTACATGGAATCTACTCACGCGTGTCAAGAAGTAGTTTGCATTAAGATTTTGTGTTCTCATGTTGGTTTTGATACATGTATAGTTACAATTTTCTAAGATAGTCAAAGTGCAATATGTTTGGCAAATAATCCTACTTTTCATGCCAAGACAAAACACATTGATGTACAATATCATTTTTTACGTGACATGGTCAAAGATGGAAAGGTAAATCTAGAAAAAGTTGGCACATAAGAGAATGTTACATATGCATTGATAGAGCTACTGAACATAGTTAACTTTAAATGGTGCATAAGCTTGATGGGGCTTAAACCTCCTCTCTCTTGTTATCATTGTTGAGTAACTCCATACTTCATCAAGTGGTAGATTGTTGAGTAATGAAGTACATAGGCCTCACCATATGGTAAAGGTGAGGTCACTATCAGATATTTCTAATGTGTGAGGTGGTGATTGATACATTTAATATGTTTAATCACTACATTAATGAAGGGGCATTCATATTGTTCTCATTTGTTGTTTTTCACTGATGTCAACATATGTTTCTGTGAAGAGTACAGGATAATTATGATAGTGTACAGACATTGTACGAATGTTTCAGAGTGTGCAAAGATAGATGAGAGTACAAGAAGATGTTGTGATCTTATATCCAAGATTGCATCATATAATGTTGCATATGGGGAGGGTTACAAATGTTTTGGGGAAGACTAGTTACTTGACAGTGACAGTGGAAGATGACATAGTGAGTCTCCATGTTTCTACTATATCTTACAAAAGAAAAGGATTAGATGTATGTGAGCTTAAGAAATGAAAGACAAGGCACTAAAGGATGTTCATTGGTTAGCACAAGGTATAGAATATTGGATGATGTCAACTATGGTGTGTGATTTGAAGAAGAATTATTTGGGAGCCAATTTTAGCATGCATTTTGTTCAGAAAATGTAAATTAAGGATGTCGGTCCTTAATTTTTGTAATGGAATCATTATGTACATGTTTTAGGTACCGTGTGTATCTTATCAAGAGTTTATGTAAATAGGAAAGCCTAATGGGCTGACCTAATCATGTAGAATGTAATATGGTATATATGTAAGATCTTTTCTTTGGAAAAGATATGGTGAGAATATATGTGATGTAAAGAAGATTGTGAAAGCTATGAGCTTGTGTCTGCTAGATGTAGAGCAAAGGATTACTAGTGAAATTCATTGGAACTGATCAAGCAAAGATAGTTGTTGTTGGACAGCTCAAAAGATTATGTATTTCTTCATATATAGTTATTGCAAATAGTGAGTTTTGAAGGTGGATTTAACCTTCTTTGGGAAGTGAGCCTAGGTAGTGAGCCCCCTTTCTTTTCTTGACTCCTAAAAGGGTCTATCCTATAAAAAGGACTGTGTAGTTTATTGTTTCAATAAGCTCCTAACAGGGATACATCTTCTAACAAGGATACTATGCTCTAAGTACATTATTTGTGGGTGCTAATTCCCACTAAGGTTTTTACCTTTAACAAGGTTTCCCTGAGACCAAAATATTGTGTTATTGTGTTGGCATTCATTGTGTTCATTGGATCTGATATGGATTCTATTCAAATTTTAAAGTTTAATATTATGTCATACAACTGATTCACCCCCCCTCTTATTTGTATTGTGGACTCTTATTCCTAATAGTCACCATACGGTGAGATTTCCATACATGATAGCACCATATGAAGTATTAAGTATATACAATGTGAAATCTCTCCAAGGCATACGATAAGATTCATTACTGAGTTCACATTTGTGTATGGTCATGATGAGTGTATAGTGAAGGAGGAAGAGGTACTGCGAGGCCAGTATGTTAAAGCCAAGTGCAATGAATCTAGTACAAGTACCATAATTTGGTTTGGTGCCATTTTTGGCATGGTGTCACTTTTGGTACAATACTATGTACAGTACCAAAGTGTGCTGATGGTGTATGGTGACACCTGACAGTTGGACAAATGGAAGTTGGTTGTCCGTTATGGTTAACATACTAAATTATGAAATGAATTTTACTTTGCATAAATGACTAAAATATTCATAATAAATTGTAGAAATGAATTGAAATAAGGTTGATTGTAAGGAAATCTGAGCCTGTGTAAAAATTTAGAGTGCATTGTATGTAAATCTGTTTACTGTATTACAAAGTTTCTCAAGGGGTTTTTGGGTGCTATATTTTTCCTGAAAGGGTTTTCCCATGTTAAATCTAGTGTTTATGTGTTTATCTTTTGTTTTGTAGTTTCATATTTCATTTACTTGCACATCTCTAAAAATTATAGTTTCTTATTTCCTTGTCAATTTGGCATTCAGAAAGATTTTTCACACTATTTCTTTCCTTACAAATATGACTAATTTTTTTGATGTTGATAATAATAATATTATTTTTTGCAATCACATGAGGTTTATGCCTTTAGATAGTTTTGGAAGTGTTCTTGAATATGGATTTATGGTTGATTTTGTGCATGTAAAAGTTGTAAGGAAATATATTTAGCTATTAGATTGTATTCACTATGACAAAATTTGGAGACGATTAACTCGCGCTATCTGTGAATGGATTTTGGAAAAGTTGAAATATTCTACGGGACACATTACAATGAAAAAATATAAGTGGAAAAGAAAGGATGTCATTTGGTTAGACTTCAAGTGGGAGGTTATTGGGAGTGTGAAGCCCAATCATCACATGACCTTTTGTCTTCTCCATTCTCCTCATTTTTCTAGTTGTACATATTTCTATATAAATGGTTGTTTACATACCTTGGACAAAAGTATTTGTTAAACATTAATAAAGAGAATTCCCTTCTTTGAGAGTGGATTCAGCCAGATTTGGTGAACCACTATAAATTTATATATAATGTGTTGTGTATTTAGTTTTCTATTGTTATTTTATATTTGTTCATGTTTTATGTTTTCTTATTTATAACTTAAAACATCACTGAAGCAAAGAATATTAGAGAGCTCATCCACATGTGATTTTATATCAACTGGAATATTAGTGACAATTTGTCTTCCTATGGAGCTTCATGTAGGATATGCCTTAATTATTATCATCCATAAGTGTCAATTTGTCCAAATGGTCCCCACGAATATAACTACTCTAATGATATTTTTAATATATCTAAATTTGATAGTCATGAGTCCACATAAATAGTGAAAACTTTTGAATTTTAATAATCTCATAAAATAATGGAAAGATCACTTAAATATTTGAAAATGTGTCCTAATCTAAATTCGGTCGGGATTTGATTTTGGATGCAAAGTTACATTTGAGAAATGAGGATTTTTCTTTTTTGAAGTATTACTAAATAATTCTCCCTTTTGTTGAGGGAAAAATTCTCAACCTAAAGAAATGGTGGATGACTTCAACATTTAAAGTATTAGAGTATGAATTTTTTCCTGTTAGAATTAATTATTTCATTTGAAATATAATTTGTGTAGGTAATGGCCTATTATCCTTTCACTAGATAACTGCATTAACATTAACAATTAATTTTATTGCAGCTATGGGTGTTCTATCTAATATCTTCATTAGATCAACCATCATATGTATTTATAGAAGAATTAATTGAAAGAAAAGAGAGCAGCAAGAGGAGTAGGAAATTAGAGGGTATATGGATCCCCTTGAGTCAACACTTCCTTCAATTAAGAACTTTTTTCATGTAGGAATTCCTACCAGATATTCTTATGATCAGATTAAAATATACACCAAAAATTTTAAATAAGACATGGCTACTGAGGTTTCAATATAGTTTTCAAAGGTGAATTCCATAATGGATGTATGGTATGTTGGAAACTGCAATTCAAGCAATTGTTGTGTTGTCATTGATGTCAAAACCTTAACTGGTAAGACTATTGCTACTTAGGAAAGTACTATATCTATTTGAGTGTTGCTAAGGGGATAGGCAACGTTGGTAACAATAGCACCTAAGGAAAGGTTGAGTTATCTTGATACTACTAAGTGTACTTGACTATGTTGTACAATGATGAGACAATGTATTATTTATCTTATTAAGATTGAAGACTAAACTGGTAGGCTTGACCGAGCAAAAATACAAAAATCATGTTCAAGCTGAGTAATGTTAGTGTCGACCGAGTCAGTATATGCCAAGAAAAATTCTAGTGTCCACCAAACATCAGTTAATTGCTGAGAAAGACAATATAAGCCAAGGAAACATTTTTAGTAATGACCTAGCTTTCCAGATGAAGACCGAGTAGTTGATCATAGTATAGACCAAGCATCAGTATTTTTATATTTGTAGAGAATTCAGATTTAGAGCTGACATTGTTGAATTCTTGGATTATATAAATGTGTTGACTTTATTTATTAATTGTTTGAAAGAATTGAATGCACTAAAAAGTGTTTTATTGTAAATCTTTAAGAGATTTGGGATGTTTCTAGAAAAGAAGCTAAAGAACATAAGGTGGGTAGATTCAATGAATCTGACCTAGCCCTAAGATCTATGAAGGAGATTGAGTGGAAAAAGATGAGTTAACCTAATTGAGGAAGTATTAAGGGAACCTAAGCATTAGCTATGTGTGTGCATGGGTGAACAAAGGATTCTAGAAGATTAGTAAATGTTATTGACTATATAAGCAAAAAAGGTTGAAGGAGAAGTGTGGTGATTGCTTGAAGAAAAGTTTCAAGCAGATCAGAGATGGAGATAGAAAAGTTTCAAAGTCAGTAAACCAACATTTGTGTATGGAATTGGATTTGATATTTTCAAAGTGAGTTATATGTTTTTTCAGATCAATACTGATGCTACTTTCTAACCATTGTAACAGTCAAAATCCTTTTAACAGAGGTTGACCTAATAGTCATATGTTTAAACCCTTTAAACAAGGTTGCATTATAATGAAATGTATGTAAGTCCTATAACAAGGCTCACTTCTAACAGAGTGATTGAAATCCTTTAACTAGGTCACACCTAATAGTGTGTATTGTAACCTTTAACAGGGTTGGATTTTAACCAAACTCACTTCAAAAGAATGAAAATAATAGTAGCATGTTACAAAGTGGTTTTTCCCAGATTGGGTTTCCACTATAAATCCTAGTGTCAATGCTTGGGTGAATGTTTTGGTTTAAACATTTCTATGTTTTACAAGTTAGATACAGCTGGGTAGTGGATTGTAATGTTATATGTTTCTATTATTGAATCAGCGATGAACGAGTTGGTTTTGGTTGTTAGATCTGATTTAAAGAAAAGTTTTTGAAGTTTGTTTTATACATCTCGACCTGAGAACAACTAATTCACCCCGCCTCTCTATTTTTCTAAATCATATTAACAATTGGTATGAGAGTTGTGTTTCTTATTATTAGTGTTTACAAAAATCAAGTTTAAAGGGGCTTGAAGCAAATGATCAGGATGCATAAGAAGGAGGTATCGAAGCTAAATAAGGAAAACTTCCCTGCATGGCAAAGATTGATGAAGCTGCATCTAGCTAGTATTGGTGATTCTGCAAAGTACTACATTGAGAGTGAGTATGTCTCACCCGTCGCACCTTTGACTACCAAAGAAATGAGAGCTAAGAAAGAACATAATCAGGCAATGCTAGAAATTGCATCTACCCTAAGCTATCCAAAATTTGAGGACATTAAGGATTTCACAAGTGCTAAGGAGATGTGGGACACTCTTGCAAAGATCTATGGTGGTGACATAAATGTACTAAAACCTAAGGCTGAGAGTCTCAGAGGTAAGTTTGATGAAATGAGAATGGAAGAATGTGAGAACATTGCACAATATTGTGGTAGAAGAAAATAAGTTGTGAATGCTATTAGAGGAGCAAGTAGGACTATTGAGGATGAAACTATAATTGGTAAAGTACTAAGAACTTTGCATCCTATATATGCTATTAAGATCTTAGCTATTCAATAATCTAGATGTAACTCTACAAATGTGCTTACTTTGGAAAGTTTGGTTGGCAAGCTAACTACTTTTGAACTCTCTAACTATGATAACTTCACTGTTGGTAGTATTGGTAATGTTGAAACTGCTTTTAATTTACAATTAGTTTTGAACAAGCCAAAGAAAGAAAAAGAAAGATGGATCAGTGAAAGTGAAAAATAAAGAGATAGTGACACTTCTGATGAAGAAATTGAAGATCTAGAAGCTCTTATGGCTAGAAGACTGAGAAGGGGAAAAGGAAAATATAAAGGTAAACTCCCTATTATATGTTTTGCATGTAATAAAGTTGGTCATATAGCTGCTAGATGTCCTTAAAGGAATGATAAAGATGAAGAAAGAAAAAGAAAAAACAAAGAAAGAAGAGATGAAAAAAGCTACCGAAGGTACAAAGACTACAAAGGAAAAGGTAAGAAATCTTGTTACATTGCTAAAGAAAAAACTGACACTGATAGTGATGGTTTTGAAATTGAGGTAGTCTATGTTGCAATGAAAGATGAATCTGATGATGATGAGAAAATTGCATTGATCTCCTATGTGAACAAGAATGAAAAATGGATTATTGATAGTGGTTGTTCACATCACATGACTAGTGACAAGAGTAAGTTTGAGACCTTACATCATTATAGAGGTAAAAGTGTAAAATTTGGTAATGATGCACCATGTCCTGTTAGAGAAAAAGGTTTGATTAAACTGACTGATAATATCTCTTTTGAAAATGCAAATTGGGTTGAAGGTCTAAATTATAATCTGCTAAGTGTTGCACATCTCAATAACACTAGTTACTAAGTAGAATTTCATCACAAGAAAGCTAAAATATTTGATGCTACTGGTGAACTAATAGGAAGTGGAGAACAGACTAGAGGTAGTTTTTTCTATCTTGACCTATCTAAAGAAGCATGTATGGATGTACAACTTGATGACATTTGGTTAAGGCATAAGAGGCTATGTCATGTTAACTTTGATAATTTGGTAGAAATAAGTAAGAAGAAGAAAGTAAGAGGTCTACCTAGATTGAAGAAACCTGAGAATGTGATGTGCAAGGAATGTTAGTTAGGAAAAATGACACAGTCAAGTTTTAAGAGAAAATCCTTTACTTCTGATAACATTTTAGATTGGTTCATACTGACCTTCGTGGACCTATGGGTGTACAAAGTTATTGTGGTGCTAGATATTTTATCTTGTTTGTTGATGATCATACCAGGATGATGCATGTAATGTTTCTAAAAGAAAAATCTAACACTTTTCAATTCTTTAAGTGATATTTGGTTAAGGTTGAGAAGGAGAAAGGTAGGAACCTAAAATGTCTTAGATCTGACTGAGGTGGAGAATTTACATCAAATGAATTCAATCTATTTTGCAATGAAAGATGAATCAAAAGATAGATGTCTGCACCTAGAACACCTCCACATAATGGTATAGCAGAGAGAAGAAACAGATCTATCTTGGATTGTGTAGGGAAATTTTTGATTGAAAAGAATGTGGCATAGAAATACTGGAAAGAAGCTATAAGTATAGCTGTCTACACTCTTAACTGGGTACAAATCAAGAGAGGTACAAATTTGACACCCTATGAATTATGGTATGGGCATGCACTGAGTGTTAAATACTTTAGAATCTTTGGAAGAAAGTGCTACATATTAAAAGACAATAGGAATGGAAATTTTGATGCTAAAAGTGATGAAGGTATATTCCTAGGGTATTCCACAAAAAGTAAAGCTTATAAGTGTTTGAACTATAACACTAACAAAATTGTGGAAAGTGTGAATGTCAAAGTTGATGAGTATGTAGAAAGAAATGAAGCTGATAGAAAAAGAGAGCCAAAAGATTATAGATGTTTTGTGTGCACTGAAGAAGAAGAAGATGCAAGTAACAAACTTGCACCAGATGCGGAGTCTTGGGTAAGCAATGCTGAGTGACAGGAAGATGTTGTCGAGCATCAGGAAAATAGGGCTAAAAGAGAACAAGAACATGTTGAGTGACAAGATAATGCTATTAAGTATCAGGAAGAGGTTGCTGAGCATTCAGAAGTTGAATCTAAAAATCTTGTTGAGGAATCTGATGAAATAGAGGAGAGAAGAGCTAAACCTATTTTGGAAAAATATGTAAGAAGACATCACAAGCCTAAATAGATAATTGGAGACAAACATACTAGAATTCTGACTAGAAGTAAGACAAAGGATCCAACATGTTTACTGTGTGAATTTGAACCTAAGTCAACTAGAGAGGCATTAGAAAATGAAGATTGGATACAAGCAATGAGAGAAGAAATAGACCAAATAGAGAAAAATGATACTTGGACTCTGGTGCCAAGACCTGAAAACAAAAATGTGATAGGAACAAAGTGGGTGTTCTGGAATAAGTTGAATGAAAAAGGTGAAATAACTAGAAACAAAGCTAGGCTGGTATGCAAAGGCTACACACAAGAAGAAGGAATAGATTATGGGGAGACATTTTCCCTTGTAGCTAGATTGTCAGGAGTAAGAACTCTACTTTCTTATGTTGCTTATAAAGATTTCAAGGTTTATCAAATGGATGTCAAGTCTGCATTCTTAAATGGTATACTAGAAGAAGTAGTTTACATAGAACAACCGAAAGGTTTTATTGATCCAAACAGAACTCACATGGTATGCAAATTGAACAAAGAACTATATGGATTAAAACAAGCTCCTAGAGCATGGTATGAGTGGTTGAATAACTACTTGATACAGATTGGAGTTTCAAGAATAAATGACACAAGCAATCTGTACATGAAAGATGAAGAAGGTAAAGGTATCGTGTTCACAAATTTTTTTGTGGATGATATTATTTTTGGTGGACAAGATGCTTTGTGTAAAATATTTTCAAATGAAATGCAAACTAAATTTGAAATGAGCATGTTTGGTGAGATCAAATTCTTTGTTGGTTTACAAGTATATCAGATGAAGAAAGAAATTTTCATTACACAGTCTAAGTATGTTAATGAAATACTAAAAACTTTTGGGATGGAAGATTCTAGACTAGTGAGTACTCCTATGGCTACTGGACAAAATTTATCTAAGAATGATGATGTTGTGAAAGTGAACCAGACTTTGTATAGATCCATGATTGGAAAATTGCAATATGATGTACATAGTAGACTAGATTTTTAACTAGCTGTTGGGATTGTGGCAAGATTCTCTACCAATCCTAAGGAAACACACATGATGGATGTGAAAAGAATTATGAGATACTTAAAAGGGACTGCCGACTATGGGCTATATTACAAGAAGGATGAAATATTTGAACTAAGAGTATATACAGATGCTGATTGGGCTGAAAATGTAGATGATAGAAAGAGTACTAGTGGTGGAGCTTTCTTTCTTGGACAAAGATTAGTCTCCTAGATGAGCAAGAAACAAGATTGCATTTCCCAATCTACTACTGAAACTGAGTATGTTGTTGCTATAGTAAACTGTTCAAATTTGGTATGGACAAAACAATTTTTGGTAGGCATGAAAGAAGAAATCAATGAACCTATTGTTATTTTCTATGACAACACAAGTGCTATCAACATTTCTAAGAATCCAGTGATGCATACTAAGACCAAGCACATAGCAATCAAGTATCACTACTTGAGAGAATTGGTACAAGATAAAGAAGTTCGAATGGAATATGTGAATACAAAGGAACAATTAGCAGACATATTCACTAAAGCTTTAAATAAAGAAGCACATGAGTATTTGAGAATTCAATTAGGGGTCCTTCCCCTAACCGAGACTACCTAATAAGCTAGGAGCACTGTATCAAATATGCTACAACAAAATATTTGATAGATTGATGTAGAAGATTGTCACATTTTAGGACTGGCCTAGAGTTGTGAAGAAGAGGAAAGACAAGGAATCAGTCATAAGCAAGATGACATAGGGATAAACACTAAGCTACATGGATACTATCTACATCTGATGGATGTATATTTTAGTTGCTGCTTTGGAATTTTTTTCAAAGAGGGAGATGAACTGAGATGATATAATAACACATGACAGTAAAAGGAAAAGTAAGGAGATGATAAACTAAAATGAAGGATCAGGATAGAGGGAGATATGGATATTTCTGACGGTCATAAAAGTCAAGCTAATAGATTTTGAATCAGAATGAAGCTAAGGATATTACAAATATATTTGTTTTCTAATGGATAGATAAGTTTTTGGATTGGTTGGTAATCCATTTGTTATTTAGGTGATATCATATGGTGTTGCCATCAATGCCAAAGAGGGAGATTATTGGAAATTACAATTGAAGCAATTGTTGTGTTGTCATTGATGTCAAAACCTTAACTAGTAAGACTGTTGCTATTTAGGAAAGTACTATATCTATTTGAGCGTTGCTAAGGGGATAGGAAAGGTTGGTAACAATAGCACCTAAGGAAAGGTTGAGTTATCTTGATACTACAAAGTGTACTTGACTATGTTGTATAATGATGAGACAATGTATTATTTATCTTATTAAGATTGAAGACTAAATTGGTAGGCTTGACCGAGAAAAAATAGAGAAATGATGTTCAAGCTGAGTAATGTTAGTGTAGACCAAGTCAGTATATGCTAAGCAAAATTCTAGTGTCAACCGAACATTAGTTAATTGCCGAGAAAGATAGTATAAGCTGAGGAAACATTTTTAGTAATGACCGAGCTTTCTACATGAAGACCAAGTAGTTAATCACAGTATTGACCAAGCATCATTATTTTTATATTTGAAGAGAATTTAGATTTGGAGCCAACATTGTTGAATTCTTGGATTATATAAAATGTGATGACTTTATTTATTGATTTTTTGAAAGCACTGAATGCACTGAAAAATGTTTTATTGTAAATCTTTAAGAGATTTGGGATGTTTCTAGAAAAGGAGTCAAAGAACATAAAGCAGGTAGATTCAATGAATCTAACCTAACTCTAAGATCTACAAAGGAGATTAAGTGGAAAAAGATGAGTTAACCTAATTGAGGAAGTATTAAGGGAACCTAATCATTAGGTATGTGTGTGCGTGGGTGAACAGAGGATGCTGGAAGATTAGTAGATGTTATTGACTGTATAAGTAGAAAAGGCTGAAGGAGAAGTGTGGTGATTTCTTGAAGAAAAGTTCTGAGTAGATCAGAGATGGAGATGGCAAAGTTTCAAAGTTAGTAAACCAGCATTTGTGTACAGAATTGAATCTGATATTTGAAAAGTGAGTTGTATGTTTTTCAGATCAATACTACTTCTACTTGCTAACCATTGTAACAGTCAAAATCCTTTTAACAGAGGTTGACCTAACAGTCATATGTTTAAATCCTTTGAACAAGGTTGCATTCTAATGGAATGTATGTAAGTCCTATAAAAAGGCTCACTTCTAACAGAGTGATTGAAATCCTTTAACTAGGTCACACCTAATAGTGTATATTATAACCTTTCACAGGGTTGCCTTTTAACTGAGCTCACTTAAGAAGAGTGAAAATAATAGTAGCATGTTACAAAGTGGTTTTTCCTAGATTGGGTTTCCACTATATATCCCAGTGTCAATGCTTGTGTGAATGTTTTGGTTTAAACATTTCTATTTTTTACAAGTTAGATACAACTGGGTAGTGGACTGCAATGTTATATGTTTCTATTATTGAATTAGTGATGACCGAGTTGGTTTTGGTTGTTAGATCTAATTTAAAGAAAAGTTTTTGAAGTTTGGTTCATACATCTGGACCTAAGAACAACTGATTCACCTCCCCTTTCTATTGTTCTAAATCATATTAACATGGTAGCTATTAAAATTCATGTCAAATTAAAACAAAGTTGTGTTTATTTTACAAATTAAGTGACTACCATTGGAAGGATTCACCGCTTTGAATCTAGTACATCTTTTCAAATATTTCTTCAACGTGTCTAAAAGAGCCTTGATTTACGAGTACATAGTTAGTAGTTTCTTGGAAAAATATATCCATTGATATGATCAAAATATATTTAACTAGAAACAACTATATTCCATTGCAATGATTATGACTCATGTGATGACATATCGACATGATTAGTGTAGAAACAAGATATTACATTGTGTCATAAAACCAAATAATGTATTATTGTATGCCAATTTCTTCTCGAAGGTTACTGATTTTGGTTTAGTAAAATTAAAGAATAGAGAACAAAGTCACTTCTCTCTAACAAGTGCTAGAGGAACTCATGGATAGATGGCTCTAGAGATTTGGTATAGATTCAATGGACCCATGACTAATAGATTAGATGTGTATAATTATAGTATTTTGGTTATTGGATAATGAAAACAATATAGCAATTAAGATATACAAAAATAAAAAAAGAGAACAAGAGTAAAAGAAAGAATATCTTATCTCATTTTTAGAAGCAAAAGATCTTTTATCTATGACCATGAATTGTTAATTTCTTCAAAGGAATCAAGCTAGTTTTTTCTTTGTTCAAGAAAGAAACAAAATTGGTTTTTCTATGTTTGTGGTAGTTGCATTTAGAGTTTATCTAGTATATCTCTATGTTTCTTGTAAAGGAAAAATGTGTAATACAGGTGATTATCAAATTGTGAATTGGAAATTGCAGGAGAATACAGGTTTCAAATTGCATTATAGAACTATCCATGCAGATTGTAAATTATTTTTCCTGAGCAATAAGACAAACGATACCTTGTCCCATGGATGTTTACTTGATGATTTGTCCATGTTTTACAACATAAATCATAGTCTATTGTGTTATTCTATTTTCCATTTTATTCTCTATATTATTTCTTTACAAGTAATTTGTGCTACAAAATTTTACTGTATGGGTGTTTTCTTTTGCTTCCACAATAAGTGGTGTCAAAGTGATTAATTTTGCAATTATTGTGTTAAGATTTGGTGTTGATTTTACAACATCAAATAAAAAATGTTTTGAATGCAAGGTTTGATGTAGATAAATTTAATGGAAGGAAGAGCTTTGAGCTATAGAAGCTCATGATGCATTATTTGTTAGTGCAATATGGATTGTAAAAAGAATTGGTAGGAAAGTTCAATAAACTTGTAGATATATCTTATGAGGACTGGGAAGATATGACATTGGTTATTTTTCTTTTAAATATTATCAAAGAGGAAATAATAAAAATAAGGAGCTATCCATGTTTAATGGGTACTGACATCTTTTTTACATGGAGGTTTTTGGATAATGACATGAAATTCTTATGTTGTATTCATGGCTTCACTACTTGGTTACATGAAAGAACTATATGATTAGTTCTTGGTTGCATGAGAGGTTTTTTAGTTTTCTTGTTTCAAAAAGTTATAGGTATCCCTTGGTTTAGTGGATGTTTTGGTGTCAAGTTCTGATGCAATCAAGCATGGAGGATCCAAGAATGGATAGTCCAAACCCTGAAGCATATAATAACACAAAAAAATTATTAATCAATACAAAGATAGGGAAACAATATTCAATTTATTGCAACATGACGAGATGTAAGGAATTCCTAGTTACGACCAAATAAAAAGAGGTAAATAAAAGATCTAGTACAGATCTTCTGCAAGCATCAGGCCACTCACCTTCTACCCAAACATGTATAACCTAGATCCAACACTCAGACCTTTAGATATGGTCTCTAACTCCTTTTCTTTTCCCGTAAAATTTTACCCCAGATCCCCTT
The DNA here is from genome assembly GCA_027943335.1 of Chamaecyparis obtusa. Lineage (NCBI taxonomy): Eukaryota > Viridiplantae > Streptophyta > Pinopsida > Cupressales > Cupressaceae > Chamaecyparis > Chamaecyparis obtusa. The sequence continues at coordinate 61,365 of BSBK01011617.1, forward strand.
ATATACTACTTCTTTAGCCACAAGTCGACTGGAAGAGAGAAATAACTTCTAATCCCAAGTCAGCTTTAAAAAAAACAAATATTAAATGGAATACAATTCAACTCTCAAATAACCTTAAAAAAATTAATTATCTGAGTCGGCCTCTAGATCCACATAGGAGAATGTAACATAAGCTACCCACATTAAATAAATCACATTGGCCCTCCTAATCCACATGAACTCCAATTAGCAAGCCATACTACTAAGCACTAGTAAAGTAATCAAGAAGGCCAAGCATTACCGAGTAAGCACATCGACCGAGCACCACAAGCATCATCGAACCAATATAGCTATCGATAAATAAACAAATGCTGAGCAACATCGAAGTGATTGAGTCCATCATTGACTGAGCTCCTCAACTAACACTACAATTGAGAAACAACACTCATCAATTGAGTAACAAAGGGAAAAAATACCCCAACATGTAGGATTTCTAACTTCCCTAGGATGCTCTTGCAACACACACCCCATATGCAAACATATGTTCTCAAAGGATGGAAGAACATCTTACAGGATTCAACACATAAACCCCAAACTAGTTCTTCACATATATGTCTGCCAAGTCTTCAACTTGCATATTTTTCCACTTCTGATTTCTCTTCCTTTTCAAGTCTTTCCTCAACAATCCATAGGTTTTTTTTTCCATATTGATCCCCAATCCTTTCAGGATCCTCCAAATCAACTCAGGTCCTAAAACTTAGGTGCCTCTTACTAAGTTCCTCATTCTTCAAATTTATTTGTCCTGCACTCTTCTCAGATATCCCATCTACAACTGAGAATAACTCATCAGGCCTACTGATCAACTTGACATCTCCTAAATCTCTCTGTGTCACTAGTGTCATCATCTGCTGCACTTCTTTGTTAGAAAGACCGTTTACCTCTTAATCTATGTAAATTCCTTAGAGATGTATATCTATTTTTCCTTCAAACTCTCCTCCCTTCCATCCATAGGGATAGGTTCATCAACCCTCTTCTCCTCATGTTTTCCACCATCACATGAACAACATATGATAAATCCACATCTCTTAGCCCCTACTTCTTGCAAAGGTAATAATTTATGCCTAGATCCACCATGCCTTACCACATATCCATTTGCATGATCATCAAACATAACATGTCTATCAAATTTCCAAGGTCTGCCAAGCAACAGGTGACAAGTATCCATAGGAAATATATCACATAATATCTCATCATGATAAGACCCAATCTAAAAATTAACTAACCATTTCTCTTCAATCCTAACCTTAGACACATCTTGTATCCAACTCATCTGATATGGATTATGATGCTTCCTCCTTTCCAAATTTAACTTACTAACCATCTCTTCTGAAACAAAGTTTTCAAAACTACCACCATCAACCATAACATTACACACCTTATTCTTGCACTTACATTGGGTTCTGAACAAATTTATTATTTATACTAGTTCATTAACACATGCATCCAACCTCCTGGTAATAAGAAATTCACCTTTCTCTATAGCATTCTTAGTGTCTTCTTTGGCAGTTAGTGCAACTCTTCTTTTAGGACATTGAAAATCTCTATGACCCTTTTCACCACACTAAAAACAAGTACCTATGAAATCATTTCTCCATCTTCCTCTCTCTCCATCATTGTAGTTCCTAGTGGTTTGAACACTACCTATCTCCTTCATTAGTTTGCTTAGGATTCTCTAACATATTACCTCCAGTAGTCCGTTCACTAGTCTTACCACCTCAATTCCTATTATTTTGTCTTTATTCAAACCTCTTGTTGAGCTTCTCTTCAATATTCAATTCCATCTGATTAGAATCTCCTATTGTTGTCATCTGAACAATAAATAACTCTTCTTGAATACTAGGTCTCAAGCCATAAACATACCAAGCAACTTTCTCTTTATCAACTTTAGAATGACTAGTCCTAATCAAGATTCTATAAATCTCCTTAGTATACTCTTGCACCTATTTGTTGGTCTTCTTAATGGCTTGCATCTTCTTAAACATCTCTAACTCATAATCTACTGGAATGAACTAATTTTTCAACTTTTCAACCATTCGGTTCCATCTAGTGATCTTTTATTTTCCTCTACTAGTTCTTCCCAATTGAACTACTCTCCACCAAAAATGTGTATGACCCTTCAAATTAGTCTATGCAAACCAAAATCTATCCATTTCTTCTACTTATTCATAATTGAAGTATTCCTCCATCTCATTAATTCAATAAATTAATTCTTCTAGCCTAAGGCTTCCAGCAAATGTGGAAACTTCACTCTTACATCTTTTCCCAATTTTAGACATAGCTTTTAGGATTCTAGTATCTTCTAGATCTCTGACTTCTTCTATATCTTCTTCAAAATGATCTTATTCCTCATACTCTTCATCACTATCTTCTTCTGATGCATAGTTCTTTCTCAAACCCTCTTGTAGATCTTGCACTTGTTTCTACAAAGCCCTCAAATTATCATGATTGACTTTCTTGACAGGTTCCTCCTCTGTGATCTCATGAGCTCTAATCAAAGGCATCTTTAATCTAAGGTCCTGGTGCAAATTGCCTAACCTTTGGTTATTTCTCCACACACTTAAAATCTTCAGGCTCTGATACCACCTGATGTTGTCAAGGATAGAGGATCCAAGAATGGATAGTCCAAACCCTGAAGCATAAAAAAATAATACAATTCTTAAACAATATAGAGATAGGGAAACAATATTCAATTTATTGCAACATGTCAAGTTGTAAGGCCTTCTCGGTTATGACCAAATACAAAGAGGTAAATCCAAGATCTACTATAGATCTTCTGCAAGCATTAGGCCATTCACCTTCTACCCAAACATACAACTCAAATCCAACACTCAAACCTTTAGATATGATCTCTAACTCCTTGTCTCTGCCCCTATAATTCTACCCTAGATCCCCTTATATACTACTTTTTCAGCCACAACTCATATAGAAGAAATAAATAACTTCTAAGCCCAAGTTGGCTTTAAAACAAATAAATATTAAATGTAATACAAGTCAGCTGTCAAATAATCTTACAAACAATTAATTCTCCAAGTCAGACTCTAGATCCACTTAGGAGAATGTAACATAATCTACCCACATTAAATACATCATGTCAGCCCACCAAATCCAAAAGAACTCTAGTCAGAAAGCCATACTACTGAGCACTAGTAAAATAACTGAGTAGGCCAGACATCACCAAGAAAGCATGTCGACTAAGCACCACAAGCATCACCGAGCCAACATACCTATCAAGAAATAAACACATGCTAAGAAACACCAAATAAACTGAGTCCCTTAGTGACTGAGCTCCTCAACCAACACTGCAACTAAGTAACAACACTAATTGGCTGAGTAACACTAGGAAAAAATACCCTGACATGCAGGATTGCCAATTTCCCTATGATACTCTTGCATAAAGTTCCATTGTGGAATCTTGATTATGTATTAGAGTAATCACATGATAGGTTCTTGTCAGAGAATAGTATGTTCATTAGAGCATATGATCTCCATTTGAGGAGATGGTTATAAGATAATGATGTTGATCTTGTTTGGGAAGTTCTCTTGGTGTTAAAGTATATTGGTTTTTTGCATGGGAGCTTCATGACAAAAGAGTTTTGTAGTTGGAGCTTAGCATGGTTTGGTTAATTAGAGGTAGTAATGGTTAATTGGAGACTTATATGAGGCTTGAATTTTCCTATAGACATCATATTTTTGTAGGAATTCTAAGGAGCCTACACCTTGGTTGGGCATAAAAATATATTAGGTAAATTGTTGTCAAGGTGGAGATTGTTGGATTGTTACAACAATATAGAAATAAAGTTATTAAAAATAAAACAAGGAAACACAAACAAATAAGAAAGAATATAATACCTAATTTTTAGAAAGAAAAGAGTTTTTATCTTTGAAAGGAAATCATTAATTTGTTCAAAGGAATAAAGTTTTTTTTGTCTATATTGAAGAAATAAATAAAAATGACTTTTTCTAAGTTGGTGGTAGTTGCATTTAGAATTTTATTTGGTATATATATCTATGTTTTTTATTATGGTAAATTTAGGTTTTGAAGGGGCCCCAAAACACTTTACATTAGGCAGAAAGATGGGAAGAGAAAGAAAAAAGCATAAAAGAGAAGATGGAGGGACGAGAGAACATAGCGAACCCTCCAGCAAAGAAGATGAAAAAGACTAAGATAGGAAAAAGGCTTGACATAGAAAACCAACACCAACAAACTATTACCCACAACTATTCATGCTAATTCATATAATCAGCAATGTCATTCTTTAGTTTAATCATCTTTTGGATAGACTCTGTCAATTTTACTATCTACTTGGGCTAAATACCTATTTTATTTCTGATGCTTGCACAGGTTCTAGATCCAAGCCCTTCAACAAGGATATCCACCTCTATATTTCCTCTAAAGTAAATAGGGGTATTAGTCTATAATTATCAAATTGTGAATTGTAAATTGAAAGATAATGTGAGTTAAAAATTGAAAGAGAAATTATGATAGGAAAAACCATGAAGATTTTAAATTGTTTCTCCTAAGAAATAAGAGTTCTGATACCTTTCCCTATGGATGTTTCCTTGAAGTTTTTCCAAGGTTTTACTATGTAAATCATGGTCTATTGTGTTATTCTATTTTTTATTTTGTTGGAAATAATAGCTACAGAGAAAGGAGGGGGTGAATTAGGACTATAACAACTCCCCTATTTTAGCTGATAACCCTTAACTTGTAACAAAATAAACTTTCATAACAATAATTCATGTAACCAAAATGTAAAGTATCAATGCAATGAAATCATTAAAAATTCATGCACACTTTTGGATTATAGAGAGGAGGGGGGAGTGAATTTGTGATCCTTATTTCTTTGTACCTTAAAAATTTTCTCTGATTCAACTCAGTGTCAACTTGGTTAGACATGGTTCAATATTAACCAATAATAGAAAAATAACTTTATAAATTAGCAATAACATTCACAATAAATATTCAACACATATAACACCAATATTTAACATGGAAACCCAATTTCAGAAAAACCACTATGGGAATTTTCACCCACTAAAGCAATACTCTTTTGAAGTATGTTCAGTTAAAAGCCAATCTAGTTAAAGATTAGAATATACATTGTTAAATGTGACCCTGTTAGGGGATTTTCCTTACACCTGTTAGGATGTTCACCCTATTAGGAGTGGTCTAGTTAAAGGTCCTTAAAACCTCTTCTAGAATGTCACTCCTTACAAAGATTTACAATAATACTATTAGGTCTAATTGGTTAAGAGATTTTTCTATTATAAATATAAATAAGAAACAATATATAAATTGATCTGTAAATCTATAACTACCTTTTTATTAATCAAATCCTTTGTGAATTATTTGTCTTCAGTTCATTATATCACTTTCCACTAGCTTCAACATTTCATTAATCTTAACTTTCTGACTCAGATTTAAACTTTTTCCTTCTTTACTGCATTAGTTGGTGACTCAACAACACTTCAACTTGCTAGCCCTCTCTTCATACAATTTCATCCTTTATATAGACTTTTTTTTCCCTCTTAATTTCCTTTATTACATTTTCTTTTGATTAATCCCAGGTGTTCGATCATCCTCATAAATTTATTCATTGAATTTAGAGCTCGGTAAAATGTTTTATCATTACCTCAAAACTTGAACTTTCTTTAAACTTGTACCTTCACTTGTTTCCTCTAAGATCTATACCATAGATCATCACCAAGAAATTTTCTTGATTGTAGATCTCTAAAACTAACCCTTCCTAATCATTGGAATCTTTGAACTCATCATAGCTCATCATTAATTGTCTTTCTGATCCTTGTATTTAATTTTTATTCCTTTCTCAATGGATAACTTATTTTTCTTCAACCAAAACTCTACTTACTTCTTTGGGTGACTCAAGCCTTCTACTCAGTGTCTTGAATTCTTTTCTCTTTATCTAAACTTACTTTACTTTTACCAAATAACCTTTTCCTTTCTTGGTAACCAAAATCACTTTGTTTACCAACTTGATATAAACAAATGTTTACCAAAAAATAATTTTATCAACATAACCTTAACATTGTCTGATCTTTCTAATCTATCTAATTAAGTTCAACTTTAAAAAATTTTACGTCCTCTTATTCTTAAGTCACTCAACTTATATCATACTCTGAATGATATGGAAACTCAATATAAATCAGAAATCAATTTCTTGACATAAATGACATGATAATAAATGATCTAATCTTTCTACAATCTTGTATACCTCTGATATTAATTGGTATTTATCATCATTGCCATTAGTTAAATTAACAATCTCCCTCTTTGGCATTGATGGATACACTCACTGTCAATTGATGATGGCAACACTTACTGACTTGTCTTTGTCCTTTAATCCCTTTGAGCTTTATTTTATTCTCTCTTCTTTGCTTTGTCTCCTTATGTAATCAGTTACATGTTCTCCGTCTATTAATATAATCATCAATAACAATCTTCTCCCTCAATAGAATATTCTCCCTCTTTGAGAAAAAGGAAAAAGAAACATACTCCTATAAACTTTGTTTCAACATTAAATCATACCTCAAATGTACTGATTTCTCATTGCATACATAAACATCTTTCACAACTTCAAGCATCACCCAAAGAGTGAATACTAGAATCAACTCACAAAAAAGATACTATAATAAAACTATGAATTGATGCAACATGCATCTTGCCTTAGTGAACATTGGATAGGGGAAAACCCCCCAATTTACCTCTAAAATACTCAAAAGCATAATTCAATAGCAGTTTGGTAAATATATCTTCAATTTGCTCCTTTGAAGTCGCACATTCCCATATCACATGACTGTCTTGAACTTTTTCTCTCAAGTAATGATACTTGATAGAAATTTTCTTTATCTTTGAATGCATCACCAAATTCTTTGATATGTTAATAGCACTAGTACTATCACAATAAATAGAAAATGGATCAATAATCCCCTCTTTCATACTATCAAGTAGCTTTTTGATCCACACAATGCTCGAACAATTCATTGTTACAAAGACATTCTCAATGTCAACAGTAGACTGTGAAGTACAACTTTGTTTCTTTCTTAGACAAGTCACTAACTCTTCTCCTAAAAAGAAAGCTCATCTACTTGTGCTCTTCCTATCATCAATGTTTCTAGCCCAATTAACATCACTGTACGCCTTTAGATCAAAATCTCCTCCTTTCTTGTATAGTAGACCAAAATCTTTAGTCACTTTCAAATATCTAAATATTCTTCTGACTATAGACAAGTGCGTTTCCTTTGGATCAACAAAAGATCTTGTGATAGTACCAACAATATGAGAAATATCAGCTCTCATGTGTACAACATATTGTAGCTTACTAGTCATTGATCGGTAAAGTGTTTGATTTAATACCTTTGTCCCCTCTTTGTTTGATAATTTATAACTAGTAGCCATCGGTGTACCAACTGATTTTGACTCTTCCATGGTAAATGTCTTTAGGATCTCCTTGATTTACTATGACTATGTGATGTAGATCACATCTCTGACTTGTTGAATTTGTAGTCCAATAATTTTTTTTATCTCTCCCATCATGGACATCTCACATTCCTTTCTTATCTCCTCATAAAATGATTTATACATTGACTCATTTCCTCTAGATATAATATCATCAATAAAAAATTCAGCAATCAAAATCTTATCATTTCTATCACATTTCAAATATAAATTTCTCTTGTCACTTGTTCTTTGAAATCTAACCTTAATTAAATATGAATCTAATCTTTCATACCATACTCGGGGTGCTTGTTTCAAACCATATAGTTCCTTATGAAGTTTACATATCGTGTCCTTGTTAGAATTCTCAAAAAATCCTTCAAGTTGTTCAATGTAAACTTCTTATTCAGTAATTCCATTAAAAAATACAGACTTAACATCCATTTGATAAACTTTGAATCCTTTATAATCAGAATATTCAAGTAAGATTCTCAAACCCTCTAATATAGAAATAGGGGAAAATGTCTTACTATATGCACCCTAAAATGGTCGCCTAGACTTTGGGCCCCCATTCATCAATTTATCAATTTCCCGAATCAATGCCTTGCAATATTTTCAATTCAAATCAATTTCCTTAATCAAATCGTAATTAATTCAATTATTTCAATATTTTCTAAGGTTTGATCATTTTATCCTAAGTTTTATTTAATTAAGAGAACATGCTCCCTTTTAATTAAATAAAAAAATCTTTTAATTAAATAATGGAAACCATTTTGCTAAAAATAATAAATAAATAATAAAAGAAAAAGAAAAAGAAAAAAAGACTTTATGTCTACACATTAAATGCACTCTTTCCAAGATGAGTGGAATCTCCTTTTGCCTCTTAATCTCTTCCACACATCTTTTTGCCTCTTAACCATGTCTATTGATTTTGCCTCTTCAGAATCTTGAGCACATGGATCAACAAAGATTTAATCTCCACTATTGCTCATTTATTTTTACTTCTTAATCTTGACCATCCATTCATTTCTAAAAATCCTTTATAAGGAATCCTCTCCTCATTTTATGCATGGAGATTTTAGAGATCAAGATTTTATGTTATTATTATGCAGGTTTGGAGAGCGATTTTGGAGGAGGATTTAAGCAATTGAGCTTGAATATTGAAACTTCTCTTTTCTTATCTTCTTCTCTCATGCCTCCATGGAAATCCATTTAGATTACTTTTACATTTTCATGTTAGATTAGATTCATATTTCCTTTCATAGAATAATCTTGCATGCATATTTCCTTTCATAGATTAGTTTTCTTTCATGCATTGTTATCATATAGAATGGGTTTCATTTTCATTTTCATGCATACTTGATGATCATGGAGACTACCATTCTTTCTTTTTCTCTTTGAATCTCTCATTTTATGGTGTACTTTCATGGGCACAAACTAAGTCTAAACTGAGGGCCTCCATTACAAACCCTTGCACTCCACGAATAGAGGGCTATGAGCCACCATTTGAGACCTCATTCTTGAGAAATCTTAGATATAATGACCCATAGAAGTGTGTCAAAATTTTAGCACACACATTTTTGGCACCCACCGCAGGGTGACCCATCTTTACATGCTATTTTTGGTTATTTTTGGAGCTAACCCCCCTTGTGTAGATTTGCTTGGAGACTAAAACCCTAGATTTTCAAAGATTTGATCATATCTCTCAAATGGCTTGGATTTTTGGTCTAAAATTTTGTTTACAGGTTGGTGACATATCAGAGAAGCTTCAATACAAAATTTAGATTTTTCTCTGGTATTTTGAATTTTTTAATAATTTTTTCTTTTTTTTTCATAAAAAATTTAATTTTCAGCACACATCAGCATATTTTTTAGAAATTTTTATATTTTTAGAAAGCTATTTAAATTTCACATGGGCTCCATTCTTTGTGTTTTAAATTTGGATGCAATATCATAGCTGAAATAGTCAATTTATAAAAATTGGTATGTTTTGGTAAAATGGGTCTCTAGGGCACAAATGATGAGATTTTTCTAAAATTTTTACATTTTTGGAAAGCTCTCTTTTTTTAGTAGGCATCTTTGTTTTGTATTTCTATTTTTGTTGCCGAAATCATATCAAAAAAATCAGATCTTGTTGACTAGGTCAAATGCAAAAAAATAAAATTTTGTGATGAGTATGCACTTATTTTTCATGGTTCAATGCATGATATGACTTGTCATTTGGATTATTTGCTGGTTATTATTTCTCCTAACAATTCATTTTCAGATCTAACCCTAGGATTTTCATAAGTTGAATATACATTGCATATCTTGTTTTCTTGTTTGTGTGTTTTCTTGTTGGAGAGTTTGTGGCTTGCTTGAACATAAAAGCTCAACAAAAATATAAATAAGGTAAAATCTACTAAGTGCATTGCTTTGGAATAGAGGTATTTTGTTTCATCTTTATAACGTTTGGATTTTGGGAATAAAATGAATCTCTCATGTATTTGGCTTGAGTGTTTATTGCTTTCATAGATCACACTTCAATTTTTCTATAAAGGAGACAATGAATGTAGATTTTCTTTCTTGCATATATGTCTCACATAGTAATTAGGCCCTATGAACACTATTTGTTGTGTTCTTGAGAGAGTGGGCTTTACTTGCTTGTCTTACATCCAAAGCTCTTCTTGATGATAGAACCCCTTGTAGGTAGGGAATGAAGTTGTTATTATCTCATGGTCTTACTTGGTTTAGTCCTCAACTTTGATCGGTACGCTCTCTCCTAGACCGGCTTAGAGAGATTAGTAGACATTGTTGTTAATGTGTGAACCCTGGTGGGGTGATTTTAATTTTAGCATGTCGATGAATTTTCTTGCTATGTTTGGGTGAGGTGAAGGGGCTAGAGGATTATGCTTTGTTCCCCTTTGGGCACATCAAAAACTCAAATCCTTGAATCCAAGCTAAGTACCCATGTGGTTCTTTTTGTGAGTCTTTCCTATTAGAGAGTTTTAACTGTAGTGGACATTCCCTTTATTGGGTTAACCATGTGGATGGAACCTTAAGCAGTTTTAGCCATGTTTGCCATGGTAGCAACAACTGCTATATAAATGTCCTTGTGGAAGAAATCTCAGCGGGTGTACTTTCTTGTTGGGCAGTCAAATCTGCTTAGCATCTTTGATTCATTAAATTATTAGAATGTGTCAAAACCCCAGTGCACCTAGATTAGAGTTCACTGTCTTGAAATTGCAAAAGTTGTAGAGTTGACCATTACTACTAACCATAGTGCAGCCAACTTTTTCTTTGCTAGGACTATGTGCATGACTGAAAAACATTTTGAGAACATACACGAGTAGAATCTTTAGGGAGTAGAATACTATGTCACTATTGTTTGAAGACAATTGTTTTCTTAAACTCCCTGATTGTTGTCTTGCATGCCTAATTAATGATTAAAATCTGTTAATGTATCTCATTAATCAATTAAAATGAACAAAAATTGAGTTCCCAAGTAAAAAAAACATCTTTTTTACAACTTGATTGAAATCCTATCCTATCATTTCCAGTCTTCCTTGGTCGATCCAAATTATATTAGGTCACTTACCCCACTTTTAGAAACATGTTTGCACGTTGGGTTCCTATTTTTTGACCTCTTGAACTAGTAATCTTTGATTTCATAAGGGACCTTGCTTGGAATTGGTGAGCTAGAAATCATCCTTGTTGAGAAGATCAACTTTTGGATCCTTTGATAACATGCTTGGAGAGTTTTAGTAATCTCTTGTCCATTCACTTCCATACAAATTCAAATTCAATCAATATAACTTGGGTAAATCATCCTCCTGATCCATATGTGTTAGGGTATTCACCCATTCATTGGGAACCTCTATGGTAGTGTTGGTTTATGCCTCTTGCAAAATTTCTATCTTATCTTCTCCCATTTTGGATAGGTGAGTGCTTTTACTATCTTAGTTTGGTATGAACATTTCTTAGGGTCATCCTATCACCTAGTGCCCTTTGTTTCATGTTGGTTGCAACAAGATATCAAGTAAATCAAGGAAAGAGACCTCAAGAAGTCTTTAACCAATTACCCTTAGTTCAAACTTGCCAAAAGCATAAGGGAAAATAACCCATATTGATCAATCACCCAAGAACAACTCAAAAGTTTGGTTTTATCCTAAAAGTAATTTTAGTGAGTTAATTACACCCTTAGCATATTCTCACTTAGATATGGATATGAGTTACACAATGACTCGATGAGAGAGGGAAGAAATGGATAACAACCTTGATGATATATTTGAAAGACATAGAGATACCATTTTGTTTGGCAGTTCCTCTCGTGAAAATTGACCAGTCTCACCCCTTAACTCAACTAGATATTTGGATGCACACCAAAGGGTGGAAAGATATAAGAAGAAAGCCTATCAAGAATAGCAATCACAACATGAAATCCAAGATGATGAACCCTATGACACTCATGTGAATGAAACATACACCAATGACTTGTTTAGGCATTCAAGAACAAGTTCACCACTCAAAGTACCTTCAAGAAAAAATAGTGAAAAAATTAAAAGAATTGAGCATGAAAAGAAAGCCTTCCTAGATGAAAAAGATAAAAAGGAAGAGAAATTTAGACTCCTAGAGTCAGAGAGACAAGGCTTGTTGGAGATAAAAAGGAGAGCCTCACAAGAAGAGAAAGATAGACTTTTGGCTCACCAAATTGATGACCAATTCAACAATATGTGTGTTGGTGGTGGAAAGAACTCTCCTCAATCCACTCCTTCCAAGACTCCACGAAGTGGAAGACGTTCACAAACACCTTCATGATCTCCTAGTCCTAGAGGAAGAAGTACTTCACAACATGATCATTATAGGAGATGAAAACATCCTAAGAACTCAAGACAACCTTCACAACATGCTCACCATGGTTCACAATATGGGGGTAGTAATTCAAGTTTTGACCTCAACTCCCAAGACTTCATGAAGATACAACAAGAACCACTCTTCTAGAAGTATGTGGAGAGATACTTGGAGCAAAGCAAAGATAATTTCTTAGAGATTTTAATCAATAAAGGTTCCAAAGTCCCCTATGACTTTGATGTGGGCAAGAAGATTAAGAAGAAAGGTCCATCTCAAGAAGAGACGAGATCAAAAAAATTAAGAGTATGATGGAGAAGATGTTGGCACCCAAGAGTTCATTCTCACTTGACTCAATTTGTCCTAATCCTTTTGATAAGAGTGTGAGCATGAAAGACTTTCCTAGAAAGGTTGAGATCCCTCAATATGACAAGTATGATGGGAATGGATATCCACATGATCATGTGTGTCAATTATATATTATGAGTTTTGAGTTCCATTAGGATGATTCATACCTCATTAGATTGTTCCCAAGGAGTCTTAAGTGTTAGGCGATGGAATGGTTCACCAACATAACTCCCCTTGTCAAGACTTTCAAAGAGCTTGTCCATATATTTGTGCAACACTTTGCATACAAAATTTCAATATCTGTCACCATGCTAGACTTATGCAACTTAAAGAAAAATCAAGGGGAATCCTTTTTCACTTTCTTGCAAAGGTGGAGATGAAAATGCTCTCACTACTCTAGGACCATTCCTAAAAATGAGAAGATTGACATCCTTGTTAGCAACTTGGTTCTTGAAATGTGGTGTGAAGTTAGGAAGATGGTTTTTGATTCCTTTGACACCATGGTTGAAAATGTATGTAGTATTGAGGATGTTTTGAGAGAACAAGTAATTTTGACCAAACATGGAAACAACAACAACAATGATGGTCAAACTAACAATTCTAACAAGGATAATGGAAGGAACTCACATTGGAATAAGAAAAAACAAGTGATCAATGATGGAGTTGTGGACTCCACTCAACCTAAAGATCAAGTTGTTCTCCACTTGTCTAGTGTTGTTCAAGCCATGAAACTCAATGCATCTCATCAAAAAGTGAGCAAGCCAAGATACCAAGATAAGCCTAAGAAAGTTAGACGTTAGTTTTCAAAACTTGGTGATTCATATGAGGATGTCTTGAAAACACTCATTTCCAACAATCTTGTGCATCCTCTAGATCCTACAAAGCATTATATATGTGATGTTAAGCCACATTGGTGGGATGAGAAAGCCTTTTGAAAATTTCATAATGGCATTGGACATGATATTGAAAACTGCTAGAAACTCAAACATATCATCCAAGATCTCATTCAGAGTGGCAAAATTAAGGTGGATGGATTTAACACCAATGCTGATCATAAGGCATTCAAAGAACCTTTGCCCAAGTATGAGAAGGGGGAAACCTCTAAACCTAAGAATGGCAAGGTTGAGGCCAATTACACTTACAGAACTATGGATAATGTTGTCAACATGGTTGACGTTATATAATAAAATGTCAACATGATGAGGAATAAAGATCCCTATGGTTATGATCTAGACATGGACTGTCCTCTTATCTTTGATGAAGAACCCTTTGTGGTGCTAAGGGGTCCTAACTCCAGAGTGTCATCTCAAAATCTCAATGTTGTCACACAAAGTCAAGGTCCCATTGTCATTAGAGGACCCAATTCAAGTCAACCAAGTAAACCAAAGCAAGTGGCATCCAAGAATGTCACCTTAATTCTAGCAGTCAACCCTAAGTTGAGATATAATCTTGTTGATCAATTGTAAAGAACCCCATCTTAGATTTCTATCTTTGAGCTCTTAGAGTTGTCCCCGAGACACAAGAAATTCCTTGAGGATGCTTTGTGTGTAATGAACGTCCCTAACAACTTAGACATTGACCAATTCTAGAACATGGTTACCCATATTGCCAGCCCTCATTACCTTACCTTTTTGGAGGATGATGATAAAGCTTTGAGCCACCCACACAATCTCTCCCTTCATATGGAAGTCATGATCCACAAAATCCATGTTAGGTGTGTGTTGATAGATGGGGCTGTTGGGCTTAATATTTGTTCCTTAAGTCTTTTAAAGACATTGAGTTATTCTAAAAAAGTCATAGATACTAGAAAGAAGATCACTATCAAAGCCTATGATGAGGTGGAAAGAAGTTCCAAGGGCTTGGTCATCATTCCTGTTAGGATTGGCCATATTGAGAAGGATATTTTATTTCAAATTGTTGATGTTGGTCCCCTTGCATACAATATCTTACTTGGTAGACCATGGACTCATGATATGCAAGAAGTGTCATCTACCTATCATCAGTGTGTTAGGTTCCCCTACAATGGAGTAGAGATTTGTATACTTAGGGATAGCACTCTATCTGTCAACTCAATTTTAGTGATTGCTCATGTTCCCCTCAATAGAGAAGCAAAATACTTCAATGCAACCTTAACTGAATGTAAAGACAAGTTCAAGTCAATAGACTTTGGCATGGGGGGTATCAACTCAACTCCCTCATGACGTTACCCATTTCACCTAGGTCTTATGGGAGGCCTTCACAATAAATGAGACCTTCCTCTTCAGCTATGAATTTATTTGGCACATTTGCAGAGTCCTCAATGCCTATAAAAGATGAGAAAGAAGTGGTAGCTATTAAAGATTAGATTTATAGAGAAGAGAAATACATCCACAATGAGAACTTCTCTCCCTTTTCTAAGGCTTATGGAAGTTAGTATACTTTTTTCAAAGAGATGGACTATCCTTGACATGGCCTTCTTAGTCATAGATTGGATGCTAGAGATGAGCCTCTTGATCATGCTCTTTTTGGACACAAGTCTAAGAAGATGGTTGGCCTAGGATTTGTGAATCATAACAAGAACACTACTCCTATTCTTGATGAGTCAGATAGTGAAGATGAACTAGAATACATACCTAATTTGAAAAATCAGAAAGATATGTGTGAGGATTGGATCCCGTCCACTAATATCCTTTGGGGAGATTCAGATAGTCTAGTCACTCATGAGACAATTGCAACCTTAGAACAAGATGAATCATATGTAAAAGATCCCATCTACATCATCAAATATTGTTCATTTGATGGAGAGAGAAGGTGTTACCCTTGATGACATTAGAGCTTCCACATCAAGACATCCCAAACCTTTATGGTGTAAACATCCTAGTTGAAGTTTAGAAACAAGGTCATATGAGTATGAATGGGACTCCTTCTCAGAGCCTTCCATAGTTGACATGGATATTGATGTCATCCATACTTATAGTTCTCAACTTAAGGTAGCTGACGAGTCATGTGTAGTATTAGAGGATTTGAATCCACATGTTGCATTAGTGGATGATTCTTTGCATGTTAGGAAAAATCATGATTTGGGTAACTTAGAAGGGTACTTGACAAACTCTTCTTCAGTCACCAGAGATGATATCATTCACATTCACAACCTTGAACCAGTCATTGACTTACTTGTTGTTCATGCTAACCTCCTTGATTGGTCCCAATGCTATCAAGAGCCTAAGCTCTTAAAATTTCAAAATGATTATGAGATAGCTTATTACTTGAATTTCATTGAACCCATAGCCTCTTCCACCAGTGAATCGGCTACCAGCATGATAGAGCCAAACATCAAGTACCTTAGTCACAAAATAAAAAGAAATGAAAATCAAAAGAATAAGAGTTATGATGGAAAAAACCACTGTATGGCAGTGTCTGAAGCAAAAAAAGTAAAAATAAATGATGTATCCAAGGGTGAAAACCTCTCTGAGGCACCTAAGGATGAGGTACTTGATTGTCTCCCTAGCTACTTTCATGATAGATCTTCAGTGCTTATTGCACCAAACAACATTGCTGAGTATGAAGCTTTAACAAATGGACTTAACATGGCCATAGAATGGTAAATCATAGAGTTACACATCGATAGGGATTCACAGCTGATAATCAACCAAGTCAATGATGAGTATCAAACAAAAGATGCAAAAATGGTACCTTATAAGAAAATTGTTGATTCATAGAAATGATACTTCACATTTTTCATGTTTCATCAAATCACTAGAGTAGAAAAAAAAGTAGTTGATGCTATGGCTACACTTTCTTCACTCCTTCACTTAGGGGAACATGAATCCAGATTTGAATTCCTGGTGGAAGAGCTACATCACCCTATATATGACTCCCTAGAAAGTAATGTCATTTGTGCCCTTGTTGGTCATTAGTGATCCTGTTATGGTGCCATTTACTCATACCTTCATGATGGCATTATCCATAAAACCTTTAACTAATCTGAATGTAGAAATCTTATCTGAAATGCATCTCGTCATTCCCTCATCTTTGGTGATTTGTATAGGAGGGGTCTAGATGGAGCACTTCTTAGATGCTTAGAAAATGAAGAATCTGACCAAGCGTTAGTTGACATCCACAAGGGCATCTATGGGGGACATTCCAATGGTCTTGCCATGGCCCGAAGGTTTCTAAGGGAAGGATACTATTGGCCTAAAATGTAGATTGATGTAGTAGCTTTTGCAAAGTCATGCGAAAAGTGTCAAAAACATGGTAACCTAATACATGCTCCAGGTAGGGATCTCATGTCTTCTATATCTTACTGGCCATTTCAGCATTGGACCTTTGATCTTTTTGGGAAGATTCATCCCAACTCATCAGGTGGACACAAGCTTATCATCACTACTACTAATTAATTTAGTAAATGCATAGAAGTTCACCCACTTTCTATTGCCTTGGGAAAGATAGTCTCTCTACTCATTCTGAACCATATCATCTATTGATTTGGAGTGCCTTATGAGATTCTCACTAACAATAGAGGCCAATTCAAAAATAAGGACCTTAAACAACTCTACAAGAAATTCAAGATTAAACAACATTGGTCCTCCATTTACTTCTTGCAAGGAAATGGTCAAGCAGAGGCACCAAACAAAACCATTCTTAAAATCCTACATAGAACAGTTTGTAAGAGTGGTAGAGATTGGCATTTACAAATAAATTTGGCTTTGTGGGCTTATAGAAAAAGTATCTATACTCCTACTGAAGCTAATCCTTTTTCCCTTACATATGGTGTTGAAGTAGTGTTACCTTTAGAGGTTGAGATTCCTTCATTTAGAGTTTACCTCAAAGCTCTAGTTACAGATGAAGACTACCATGCTATGAGACTTCAAAAGTTAGAAATTCTAGATGAGAAATGTCAAGCATCATTTGATCATATAAGGGTTTATCAAAAGCGCATGTCCAAAGCCTTCAAAAAAAAGGTTCACCATAGATAATTCCAAGTGGGAGATCTTGTTCTACATGAAAATCCTAAGAATCAATAGCATAGAGATCAAAAGGGAAAATTTGAACCTAATTAGCTTGGACCTTACATCATTACAACAACTTTTGGGATAGGTTCTTATTTATTATCTACTATAGAGGGAGAGAAGCTCCCTTATCCTATCAATGTCTTGCTCCTAAAGAAGTTCTATCCATGATGCCCATTCTATCTAGGGCCATTCTTTTTACATACTTATTGATCCTGAAAAAATCCAAAAAAATAATGATACATTGTCAAAAATTTTAAAAATCAGAAAATGTCCTAAAAAAATGATCATCTTAGTGAAAACCTACCTAATGAACTACAACTGATTTAGAACCTGAATGAAGAATTTGTAATTTAAGATTACTGAGTAATTGATGATTAGAGATGCAAGATGATTAAATTAGTATTATGTTGTCACTGATGTCAACTAGCTTGACAATACCTATGTTGTAAAGTTACTATACCAACACATCTAAATAAAGGTTAAAGAGATGAAGAACAAAAATATCTACATGAGGAAGATGTATATGTTAGATGAGGATAAGGAATACACTAAGTAACTTGTTGATGAGTCTATGACTTGATGAAATTGACTCTGTTATGTTGCATTCATCTATGATGAAGAATGGAGCTGAAAGACACAAAGTAGTGTTGTTAGTAAATAAAGCATTCTAGTATACACCAACAAAATGTAGTGTATAGCGAGTGCAGTGTTAACTGAGCTTGTGTTCACCAATGCATTTCTTTGTTAACTGAGAAAAACCTAAAGGTATTAAATGATTAGTTTAGTCGATAAAGTGATGAGCTATAAACTGTGTTATGACTATATCAAATTTTTTCAGCTTCATACTAAAACTTTTGAAAAATCTAGTTTATGGACCTGATGGTAAGGTTTTAAGGTTAAAACCCTTGGTTTAATGGAAGCCCTAGCTGGTTTTAGGCCTTGTTCTAATTTTGCATTACTTTCTAGCTCACTAACTCTCCAAATAGACATGTACAATTTTTTACCCCTTTTAAGCAACCACTTTACATGTTATGTGGTTAGGTTATTAAACGGGACCCTTTTTAATATTTCCCTCAAAGCCTAAGTTTCCCATAATTTCCTAAGTAACTAACCTTTTAAAAATAAGTGGCTGTCGTTAAATCTCAAGGCTCCCTATTGTCAAAATCTCTGACATGCGATCTAACGACAAGTATACATCTATCTCAGTGGGCTTGTCTTCACTATTGTGTTGGCAATTAAACTGAGTAGTGCATCAAAGGCTGTCGTTATACCGTTGGGTCAAGATGATTCCTTTTTAAGCATTGTGGTATAGCGAAAAGCATCTGATCAAGGCTTTAATGACAATAGAAGGATTTCTGACATGATAGTCTTAGTGGCATAATTTCTGGGTTGACACCTATCCTAGGTGATGTAACAGTTGTGGGGTCAAACTTTTCAAAGGGTAAAGCACAGTTTGATCTTACAGTTGTTGTTATACCTCTGATGGAAGATGTGAAGTATTTAAGCTTCATAGTATAGCGATGACCATTCAATGCTATATGATGGATGAGATGGTGAGTGGGGCCTTAAATTTCCATGTCACTCTGACATGTATGTTTTTGATTGGTTGAAAGAAATGTGATGTGGCGATTAACAAGATATTTAATATTAAAGAAGAAATAGAGAGAGGGCCCACTCACTTGTTCTTGTAAATATGGCATCTTTTGATTTAATAGAAAGATAAGTGAAGTGTCATAGTAGGGCTAGCCTTCTTAGATGGTTAAGGTTCAATAAGATCTTGTGGTTGTTGGTATACCGTTCGGATAAAGTGCATGATCTTTAAGATCATGGTATAGCGATAACCCTTGATCTTGTTTAGAGATGATGACTGAAAGGTGGGTCCTCTAATGCTAGGTCATGCTGACAGGTTCAGTTTTTATTGGCTAAAGGCAGAAATGACATGTCAAGTTGTTAGTATAGTTGACACCGAGGAGAAAGTTAGGGTTTTCTACCTACTGATCTGTCCGACCTAGAATTTCCTGATTTGATAAAGTTTTCAAAGGGAAAGGTGGGGTCATTGATTTGGGAATAGATAAAGTGCTATGTTTTGGAAAGAGTCCTATGGTTGTCATTACACCGCTGGATGAAGATGCTTGGATTCTACGCTTGCACTTTAGCAAAAAAATGACACCTATCCGCACTGATCAAGGTAAAGTTAAGTTGTTTCTTTCCCCACATGGCTAATTTGAACTATTCTCAATGGTTGGGAACTCATTGGGGAAAATTAAAATGAGGTTTGCATAGCTATTTTTGTTGATCATCTGATGCATTGAGAAGGAAACAATATCAATGGTCTAAATTCAAATTTTTTCTCTGTGATATTGTTCACATCCTGTGAATGTTGAGGCCGCCAGTTTTCAGTAATGATAGACTTAATGAGCTACATGTAGATGAATTGTAAATGGTTGGCAACATTATATATCAAAATTTGACCATTGTTTCTCTTTACCACTCTCATAAACATTTTGGCAAGCTGGATTTTCCTCTAGAGAGATATCAAGAAAAGATTTTTTAGGTTCCTGGTAGGTCAAATTTTTTTGAATTACATAATTGTTTGAAGTTTGTGAAGGAATTATGGGAGGAATTTTTGTTGCTTGCTGATAATTTTAGGGTTTTTCTCGAGTATTTATATATTGTTCTAAAAGCCCTAGTTTAAAATGCCACCAAAGAGGGGACTATCTGAGAATATAGAGTATAAAGATAGAGGTGTCTTTGAAGACTTAATGCAATTGCTCCCGCATTCAGATAATGGGGCAACTACATTAAAAGAATTGTTCCCAAGGAATCCTATGGAGTATGTAAACAGTGGGCTCCATGATAGAGGGAATTGGATGAGAGATGTTGGGGTGGGTGAAGATCATAATGGCCTCATTTTGTTCAAAGAATCTTACTCACAAAGGAATTCCTATGCCCCCCTCAGCAACATATGGCAATTTGATATTAGGAAGTTGGTAGTCCCTGGAGTTTTTATGGATACAGAGTTATTAATTCAAATTGCTAAGTGCTATGATCCTGTGACAAAAGGTGTCAAGGATATAAATGGAAATAATTTGATTAGTATCACAAAGGAGGAGATTAGGGAGGTCTTCTCATTGAATGACCCTTCTATTGGGTTGGAGAAGATAGATTTTATAGAATTTATAGAGATATATGAAGCTTAGAGGGATTATTTAAGGGCAGGGCCTCTGAGGGATATTTTAGACCAGATTGGATCCATGTGTGTCATCAGTCCAAGTACACTAGAGCCCTTCAGGATGGATTTATTCAGTAAGAGAGTACAGGGTTTCTAATACCATATACCATATATGTTCATGATGGTGCAATCACTACATCCCCAGTTGGCATTAATTTTTTACTTTTCCTCTCACCTGGCTGATCTGATCCATGAAGGATTAATAGGAATAAAGAGTATTAAGGTTAGTAGGCCCTTTGGGTGGTATTCAATGCTTATGCATATGTTCTTGTACAAGGGTGAGCATTTTTTCAGCTCAACAGTCAACATTGTGAAGGAGAGAAATGGAGAGACCCTTCCAGTCCAATTGTGGATCACAGCTTTGTCATGGGATAGAGTTGATGCCAATTTTATTGCCTTTGACAAGGATTTTGCTTCAAGACTTTGGACATTGTTATTCTTTGACAATCCTAGAATCCCAAGGGAGCTACCGAGATTAATCAAACTGAAGGAATACTGTCAGGACATTACTATAGTCCATAATTTTGGGGATATCATTTTATATCCTATTTCTACAATTTTTAGAGTTTATGGTTGTAGAAAGGCACCTTACATTTTTCCCTACCAAGTTCCATTGAAGGTAGGATATGCTGAAATTCTAAGGCAGATTGGTGACCTACAAGAGAATGCCCTTACTGGTAAAGGAAGAGGGACTTTCTTCCCTAATATTACAATTTCTCATGAATATGTTATTACTAAGGGAGGATGCATATACTTGAACTAGGTATTATAGCCCTATAGAATGCCTACAGCTATAGCAAGATATGCAGATAATGAGGGTTTCTTATCAGGAATGTTTAGAGATAAGATTAGGTGTGCTCTTATGGAGCACCAATTTTATTTTCCTGAGGATATAATAAGAAATGAGTTTGACCTCCAAACTCAGGAAATAAAGAAAGAGAAATGGGTGATCTACAAGAAGATTGTAGATTTAATTAAAAAAATTGATAGAGCTTATGACCCATTGAAGGGATTTGAGCCATGGGAAAGAAAAGTAGAGGCTCTTATGGAGAATTTTTAAGGCATTATGCATGTAGTAAATGAGAAGAGGGCTGATGTGAGTAAGATAGACCCTGATAGGGCTAGGAAGATTTTGAGCCAGCTAGGATATGTAAAATTAACCCCAAGAGGAGTTTACAAAATGCAAAAGAGAAGTGGATACACTATTCTCTTACCACCCTAGCAAAGAAGTGAGGATATTCCTTCTACTTCTAGGTGAAAGAGGCCAATAAATTATCTAGAAATGCAAGGACCCTCTCAAAAGAAGCAAAGACAAGAGGGTTCAAGATCAGAACAAAATGTATACTCTCCCTCTAAATCCCCCTTACATTTAGATGAACATGTGGTAGCAGAACAATTGGTACAGATGAGGAATGAAGGAAACATTTTTGTTTCCAATGATGAGCTACAAGAAGGAATGCCAGAGGCACCTAAGGAGGTGGCCATGGATCTTATTGTTATTGAATTTGAGGGTAGACAAATGGACCCTATTTTAAAACAAGCCAGTGATTCTTTTGTAGCTGATGATAAATTTGTTAGAACTAGGGCATTCTTCCAATTCTTGTGGAGAATGAAAATAAACCAATTTAAGGAAATCTATGAGAAGAAGAAAGAAGAGTTCCTTGATAGGGACCTCATAGAGATAGAGAATGAGACCAAGGGAGAAATGGTGAAGCAGTTTGAAAAGATTACTCTTGAGGAGGGGATGGCTATGGTTCATACTACAGGGGTGCTGATTTTGCCAGAGTGGGATATTGTTGATGCAATAGTCTTTGATCAAGTCAGGAAGAGAAAAGTAAAGAATCTTGCTACTATAGAGTAGGCCCAACAATCTGCTAGGGGAATTGCTTTTTCAGAAGATCATGTAGCCTTGGCGATGTGTTCCCTTAAGAGGGAGGAATACAAAGGAAAAAGAGAGGCTCTCTCCATAGAATATGCAAGCAATCTATTGGTGCAAAGAGTAGGTGAGACTTCTGGTGTAGAAGCTTCAAACCTAATTTTGGAGACTGCCAAATTCAATGTCAAAGTGGTAGAGAAAGATGCTCAAGAAAAAGAGGAGCTAAGGGTCAAATATGAAATTATCCTCAAGTCCTACAATGAGCTCAAGATAGAGATGATTCAAAAAGATAAGTTAATTATTGATTTATCAGGATCGTAGGATCACAGGTCAGCACAACTAATGATAGCTGACAAACCTATAGTGGCTTCATCCTCTAGTCCTATCATTGAGTTTCCACCATCTCCCTACCTAGAGACACATTTAGATGCAAGACTCGGTTGGGAGAAGCAACAGTTGCTTGAAGAAACCAATCACTTCAAGAGGAAGAGGAAAGAATTGGACATGATAAGGGAAGAGTATGTGAAAGATAAGAGCCTATGGAAGCAAGAGTATGAAGACAAGGTAACAAAAGCTATTATGCAGTTTGCCACAAATTTGAATCCCACTATCTTTTTTGATCATGCTAGAAGGCTAAAAGTATTACTCACTTCATTGGATAAATACAAGAGTGAGTTTGAACAAGTTTTAAGGAAATGGATTAAGAGATCTCCAAATGTGAGATTATTCAAATTATTATCTAAATCTCAAAATGATCCTAATCCATTGATCAAGCCATTGCACCAGAAGGTGAAGAATTTTATGGAGCATGACATACTCTTAAGTGATTTTGAGAGGAAGTATAATTTAGTGAAGAAGGAATTGACACTTCCTAGTTGTGACTTGATCCCAGGGGTTTTCAAGAAGAATGGTGAGCTCAAAGAATTAATCAAATGGCAAGCACAAATTGATGATGACTTCTCTGCTAGGATGACTAGCATTTTGACCCTGGAGAATACTTTATTCTTATTCATACCATTAAGACTTTAATCTCAACTAAATATAATTTTGATTTTATTCAGTGAGAGATTAGTCAATTAGAAGTCAGATGGGGATAGTTGTCTACCAAAAATGTAGAATTTGTAAGTTTTGAGTTCCCAAGGGAAGAGGTGTACAATAGGTGGAGGTATCAGTACATCCCTCATGTAGAAAAAGTAAATACTCTGCCAGCCTCTTGAAACAAGTGAAAATAGTTACTTTTTGAGCCATCAGTGTTGTTGAGATGTAGAAAGGCATTTATTATGGAATTAACAGTAGAGATATTACAATCAGATTTATTAAAAGAAGTCGAGGACATCATTGAAGACAAAAAGCAAGGCAACTCATCCACAAAATGTCTCACCTGTTTGACCAGTGTATTTATTATAAACCCAATAGGGTTGTTGTAAAGTTTTTAGGTTAGGAATTTTGTAAACCCTAGAATGATTGATAGCTTGTTGCATTTCCTTGTATATAAAGGATTTTCCATGATCATTCTAGGCATTGAGAGTTTAGGTGTTAAAAAGATAGAGATTCTAAAACCCTAGCCCTCAATCAAGGATTGTAACTTTTTGTATCATTTTTATCAAAGAAATAGAGAAGAAGTATAGGTTGCTACTGCTATTTTGCAAGCTTACTATTCAGAATATGATGTATACAATGTTCAAGGTTATACTTAATACAAATCTCAAATCTTTGTCTCTCCTTCAAGTTTATTCTGTGAATCTTTAAATCTTTCTGAGATTTATATGTATGTATTTGACTTTGAGTTTTGATCTAGGATTGGATTACATATTGCTTAGGGTGGGATACATGTTTACTGAATCTATTTGAGGATTATCTATAAGTAGGAAAGAGTTGAGGTGTTTGTATTTATGTTTAAAGATCAATTCTTTTCAAAACATCTTTGTATTCATTTTGTCTTCTGATATTTTGCCCAATGATTAAGGCATTGGCCTGTATTTTCCTATGTTTTCTTTGTGGGGAATGATCAAAATCTTGTAATCATAAAACATTTAATCAATACTAGTCTTTACATTTTATTTACTTTATATGAGTTGTTGTACCCAGTGATGGAGAGTCAATGGATAATAGGTTGTTATTTAGTACTTTCTCACTATCATCTATTGTAAGATCTAGTATTTGAGTGAAGAATAGAGTTGAATTTATTGGATCAAGTGTACCCACCTTGGTTTTGAAGAGCCATAAGTGAAGAGGGCAGTCTTGTCTCTATAGTTGGTCCAATTGCTTATAGATTTCCCATATTTGGAATTTACCACTCCTTAACATTAGTCATAAGCATATTGGTATCTCTTGGAGTGTAAATTTTTTTGAAGAACCAACAAAGTGTTTGAAATCAAGGTAATAGATAAGGTTTGTTATGAAGATCAATGGCTAACATAAATCAAAAGGGATCTAATGGAGAAGATTGAAACATGTTACTAACACATCAGCCGAAGAAGCTTAAAGCTGAAAAATCTATGAATATCATTAAGCCGCAAAATTTGATGGAGGAAAAGAAAATGATTTACTCATTTATATAAGAGACGTTGGCTTCATTATTGAAACACAACCAAAAGAAGAAGATACTACAAAATTATTGCGTGAAGGAGTTTTCATGCATTCTGATCTTACTAGTTAATAAGAACCGAGCTGTAGAATAATTACCAAGCTATATAGAGTAATTACCGATAGATAGTAAGTTGATATATTATTGAATCTGAAGTGGTATATTGATCAGAAATATTTGAATAAGTAGAACATTGATCTGTAAACTACAAATTGAAGTTTTTTTAAGGTAGATCATCTACTATTACATATTTAACCATTGTACATAGTCAAATCTCTTAACCTAGTGGACTATGAAAGTCTTTTGATGTTTCATTCATAGAGTGAACATTATAATCCTACCAACCCCAGAGTGACTACTAGTTGGATGATAAATTCTAGTTTAAAATCCTCTAATAAGGTCAAACCTAACAGTGTGTTAGTAACCTTTAACAGGGTTGGGTCTTCACCGACCTCACTTTAGAAGAGTGAACAATTTTGGTTTGCCTATCCCAAGTGGTTTTTCCCTTCACAGGGTTTCCATGTTAATTCTCTTGTGTTATGTGTTGATTGTGATATTTGTTTGTTATCATACTTTGCATATTACATGTTAGATTTAATCGGTAACTATTATAAAGTTTAGACTGACAATCGGTAATAACATAGATAGGGAAATTATTTTATGTTTATCGAGTAGAAAAATTAGTACAATTGTTTTGGATTATACATTTTGAAAACTATGGGACACTGGATAACTGATTCACCCCCTCTCAATTATTCTAACAATTGGTATCAAAGCATTGATTGCTTAGAATAGAGTTTTAAGGACTCCAGCAAAAAGGTCTGAAGATGTATAAGAGGGAAGTGCCAAAGCTGAACAAATATAACTTCATAGTATGGCAAAGCCGGATGAAGTTGCACATATCTAGAATTGGGAATTCTACACTAGAACTTATGGAGAATGGCTACATTGAACTGCCCACTAGTGCCTTAAATCTTGATCAACTGAAGGATAGGCATGAACACAATATTGCTATGATGGAACTAGATGCTACCTATATCAATGTTGAATTTGAAGACATCAAGGATTGTGATAGAGCTAAGAAGATGTGAGACAAGATAACTCTAATATACAGTGGAGATGCAAATGTTAAGAGAGCCAGAGTAGAAAGCCTAAGAGGTCAAGTTTATGATATGAAGATGAAAGAAGGTGAGAATATTGTACAATATACAAATAGACTAAAAGAGGTAGTACATGCTATTAGAGCATCTAGTGGAGTTATTGATGATGAAACATTAATAAGAAAGATTCTCATAACTTTGCTGCCAGTTTATGTGATCAAGATATCTGCAATTCATGAAACAAGGGCTACATCCAACCTCACTCTTGACACTTTGATCAATAAGCTTACAACCTTTGAATTGAATAAATTTGACAATAGTGTTGTATCTTCTGTTGAATCCACTTTTATGTCTTCTTTGAAGATTTGTAAGTCTAGTAGCAGGAATCATAAGAATAATGATAGTGATAGTAATACCAATGATGAACTTGATGAGCTTGAAGCTCTTATGGCTAGAAGATTACCTAGAGGTAAGGGAAGGTATAGAGGCAAGTTACCTTTAGCATGTTTTAATTGTAAAGAAGTTGGCCACATTGCTGCTAGATGTCCGAATAATAAAAATGATGATAGATCCAAAGACCGATCCTAAGGAATCTATGGGAGAAGAGTCAATAGAGGCTACCGAAACAACAACAAAGACAACTGAGATAGCTATGACAAAGGGAAAAAGGTATGTTACATAGCCAAAGAATTTGAATCTGAATCTGACACTGATGATGATTTAGAAGTAGTATTTCTTGCTATGAAAGATGATTCAGAGGAAGAAGAGAAACATGAAGAAACAACACTGATCTCTAAAGTAAGCAGAAATGATACATGGATCATAGATAGTGGCTATACACATCATATGATTGGTGATATAGAGAAATTTGATCTACTTGGTGAATCTGATGGTGGACTTGGTAGAATGGGAAATGATGCACCTTGTATGGTGAGAGGCAAAGGTTCACTGATGATTAATGATAGAATAAAATGTGAGAATGCATACTGGGTAGATGGACTGAACTACAATTTGTTAAGTGTGGCATAACTAAATAACTCAGGCCACTAACTTTCTTTTGAGAGCAGAAAGGTAAGAATCTATGATGATGGAGGAAGACTTGTTGGAACCGATACACAATCTAGAGGTAATTTATTTTATCTTGATATTGATCAGTCTTCTTGTTTATTAATGAAAGATGAAGATGCATGGTTGTGGCATAAGAGGTTATGTCATGTGAATTTTGATAACATGATCAAGATTAGTAAGAAAAAAAGAATTAGAGGGTTTCCTAACTTGTCAAAACTAGATCATGCTATGTGCCATGAATGTCAGAAAGGTAAGATGACTAAGTCTAGTTTTAAGAGAAAAGAATACTCAACAAAGAAGATACTTGAGTTGGTTCATACTGACCTATGTGGTCCTATGAGAACTCAGAGCTATTATGGCGATAGATATTTAATTCTTTTTGTTGATGACTATACTAGACTGATGACTGTTATGTTCCTAAAAGAGAAATATGAAGCTTTTAAGATGTTTAAATGGTATAAGGTGAAGGTAGAAAAAGAGACTGGAAAAGAAATTAAATGCTTAAGATCTTATAGAGGAGGTGAATTTATCTCTGATGAATTTACTAATTTCTATAATGAGAATGGTATTAAGAGACAGGTCTCTGCACCTAGAACACCTCAGTAGAATGGGATTGCTGAAAGAAGGAATAGGTTAATCATTGGCTGTGCTAGAACACTAATGCTACAAAATAATATTTCTCAAACATATTGGAGGGAAGCTATCAGCATAGCTGTATATGTGCTTAACCGAGTTCAACTGAAGGACACCAACTAGACACCTTATGAGCTATGGTTTGGACACAAACCTATTGTAAGTTATTTCAAGATTTTTTGAAGCAAATGTATTATTTTGAAAGATGAGAGAAATGAGAAATTTGATTCTAAAGGTGATAAAGGAATATTTTTAGGATATTCTACTAAGAGTAAAGCATACAAATATATGAATAAGGTTACAAATAAGATGATTGAAAGTACTAATGTCCATGTTGATGAGTTTGATGACAAGAACACAGAAGAAAGAAAGGAACTAGAAGACTATGGTAGATTCACTTACATTGAACTTCCTGACTATGTACCGAAGTTGCAACCTGTGATAACTGGTTAGCAAGAAAATAACCCCAAGGAATAGGAAAGGGAAACCAATAAATAAGATGGTGCTACCGAGCAAGTACATGAACCTGAACATGATGAAGAAGAAAGAAGAAACTTAGTACTGGCTAGTTTTGTCAGAAGACATCATCCTGAGACACAAATTATTTGAAACAGACAAGTTGGAATGCAACCAAGAAGCAAAACAAGACAAGGTACATGTCTAGTCTATGAATTTGAACCAAAGAATGTGAAAGTTGAATTAGCAAATGAAGAATGGGTTAATGCAATGAAGGAGGAAATAGGAAAAATAGAGAAAAAAAAAACTTGGTCCTTAGTACCCCAACCTAAAGATAAGAATGTTATCAGTACTAAATGGATATTAAAAAAAAAACTAAATGAAAATGGTGAAGTGACAAGAAATAAAGCGAGATTGGTATGCAAGGGATATGCATAGGAAGAAGGCATTGACTATGGTGAGACATTTACACCTATTGCTAGATTAGAAGGAGTTAGAATGCTACTTGCATATGTTGCACACAAGATATTTAAGGTTTATCAAATGGATGTGAAGTCAACATTTCTAAATGGTATACTTGAAGAAGAGGTCTACATAGAACAACCTAAACGATTCGTTGATCCAGACAGCAGAAACATGGTATGTAGATTGCAAAAAGATTTATATGGTTTGAAGAAAGCACTAAGAGCATGGTATGAAAGACTGCATACTTACTTCTTAAGTATTGGATTTGTAAGAACTAGTGAGAAAAACAATTTGTACATGAAATGTGATACTGATGACACTATTATTATTGCTGAAATTTTTGTTGATGATATTATTTTTGGAGATCAAGATCATGTATGTAAATCTTTTTCTGATGACATGAGGAATGAGTTTGAAATGTCTATGTTCAGAGAGATTAAATTCTTTCTTAGATTACAAGTGATTCAGCAGAGTGATGGGATATTCATCAAACAATCCAAGTACATAAAGGAAGTCTTGAAGATATTTGGCATGGAAGATGCTAAACCTGTGGGAACAACAATGGTTATTGGAAGTAAATTGACAAAGGAAGATGAAACTACAGAGGTAAACAAGACACTTTACTGATCCATGATTGGTAAGCTCATGTATGCAGTTCACAGTAGACGAGATATAGCACATGCTGTGGGAATTGTTGCTAGATATTATGCTAGTCCTAGAGAATCACACATGATTGCTACTAAAAGGATCTTAAGATATCTGAAAAAGATAGAGGATTATGGATTTTGGTATCCTAAGGAAGGTAAGTTTGAGTTGAAGGTTTATACCGATGCTGATTGGGCTGGAAATGTGGATGATAGAAAAAGTACCACCGGAGGAGCATTTTTCTTTGGTGAAAGACTTGTAACCTAGACAAGTAAAAAGAAGGCTTGTATTTCTCAGTGTACAGTTGAAGCAGAGTATGTTGCTACTGCTACTAATTGCTCAAACATTCCATATATCAAGCAAGTGTTGGAAGGAATGAGAGAGGTAATTAGTGACCTAGTGATCATATACTCTGACAACACAAGTGCTATTAATATTTCAAAGAAACCAGTGATGCACTCTAAGACAAAGCATATATCAATTAAGTATCACTACTTAAGAGAACAAGTGCAAGAGAAGCAAGTGAAGTTTGAATTTCTTACATCTAAAGAACAACTTGCAGACATTTTTACAAAGCCTCTACCGAAGGACACATTTGAATATTTGAGGACTAGACTTGGGGTCTATCCCCTGTCTATTGGTCACTAATGTGATATGGATGTTTCATCAACCTAATCTTATCAAAAGATCATTCATGTTGATGTAGCATAGTTTACATGTTGGATATTGTTCAAGGTTGTGATTAAGTTTGAAGAATTGAAATAGATTGGGATATCAGTATACTATGATACAGAGAATGTAATGGACAATAGAGAGTCACTTAGCTACTACAGAGCTTATTGTTTATTTTTTTCTTTGGCATTTTTTTCAAAGGGAGAGATAAATAATATGAAAAGGAAAATGGAGAGATAATCTTAAAGGAACGTGAGAACTAAAAAGGTTATATCTATAGAATGACAAAGCTATATTTTATAATGTTGTTGAGTAACATAGTGATTAAACCTATTAAGCTAGGGAGAGCTTGTGCATCATTTGATCAAAAAGTTGTAGAATCCATGTTTGGTATGTGTATGGTACATTTCATATTACTTGAGTTTCCATTAATGCCAAAGGGAGAGATTGATGAACTACAACCGATTTAGAGCATGAATGAAGAATCTATAATTTAAGATTACTAAGGAGTTGATGATTAGATATGCAAGATGATTAAATTAGTATTATGTTGTCATTGATGTCAACTAGCTTGACAATACCTATCTTGTAAAGTTACTATACTGACTCATCTAAAGAAAGGTGAAAGAGATGAAGAACATAAATATCTACATGAGGAAGATGTATATGTCAGATGAGGATAAGGAATAAACTGAGTAAATTTTTGATGAGTCTATGACTTGATGAAATTGAATGTATTGTGTTGCATTCATCTATGATGAAGAATAGATTTGAAAGACACAAAGTAGTATTATCGATAAATAAAGCATTCTAGTATACACTGACGAAATGTAGTGTATACTGAGTGTAGTGTTAACTGAGCTTGTGTTCACCGATGCATTTCTTTGCTAATCGAGAAAAATAGAAAGGAATTAAATGATCTGTTTAGTCGATAAAGTGATGAGCTATAAAGTGTATGAAATTGAGGTAACATATAAGGTTTGTTATGAAGATTGACAAATAAAATAAATCAAAAGGGATCTAATGGAGCAGATTGAAATATGTTACCAACACATCAGTCGAGGAAGCTTAAAGCGGAAAAATCTATGAATATGATTAAGTGGCAAAATCTGATGGAGGAAAAGAAAATGATTTACTTGTCTATATAAGAGACATTGATGTCATTATTGAAACACAACCGGAAGAAGAAGATACTATAGAATTATCATGTGAAGGAGTTTTCATGCATTCTGATCATACTGGTTAACAAAATCGAGCTGCAAAATAATTACCGAGCTATAGAGAGTAATTACTGATGAACAGTAAGTTGATCTAGTATTGAATCTGAAGTGGTATATTGATTAGAAATATTTGAATGAGTAGAACATTGATCTTTAAACTGCAAATTGAAGTTGTTTTAAGGTAGATCATCTACTATTACATATTTAACCATTGTACATAGTCAAATATCTTAACCAAGTGGACTATGAAAGTCTTTTGACTTTTCATTCATAGAGTGAACATTGTTATCCTGTCAACCCCAGAGTGCCTGCTGGTTGGATGATAACTTCTGGTCTAAAATCCTCTTACAAGGTCACACCTAACATTGTGTTTGTAACTCTTAGCAGGGTTGGGTCTTCACTGACCTCACTTCAGAAGAGTGAACAATTTTGGGTTGTTGGTCCTACGTGGTTTTTCCCTTCAAAGGGTTTCCACATTAAATCTCTTGTGTTATGTGTTGATTGTGATATTTGTTTGTTATCATACTTTGCATATTACATATTAGATTTAATTAGTAATAACATAGACAGTGAAAGTATTTTATGTTTACTGAGTAGTAGAAGTAGTAGAATTATTTTGGATTATACATTTTTAAAAATGTGGGACACTAGATAACTGATTCAACCCCCCTCAGTTATTCTAACACTACCAGTAGGTGGTTTGACGTATCTCCAAACAAAATTATATGTTCCAAAAATACAAAAAACAAAACTAAAAAATTAAAAAAAAATAGAAAATGTTCGTTGGTGAAAACTAGGAAATAGGTGCCTTGGTAGCAAAAATAGAAAAAAATAATAAAAATTCCTAAAAAAAATAAAAAATTAAAATTGCAACAAAATTCAAATGGTGAAAACCTAGAAATAGGTGCTACTTGAGGCCTTTGCACCCCTGTTTCTTAGCATACGTCCTTGATACTTAGGCTTTCTCCATCATGCCTTGTCCTTGTTGCCTTGGTTTGAAATTGGTCTTTGTCTTTGTCTTTGTCTAGGGGGCATAACTATGTTAGCTTTGGTCCTTTGGATGCATTAGTCTTTAGGACACCTCACAAATGGTGTTTCTCAACCCCACCCCAACTTTGTTTTTCAACACAACCCCTGACGTCGAGTGTTTTTCAACACTTATCAATTTGGTCTTACCCAGTTTTGTCATGTGATATTACCTTCTAGCAAGCATTCCATCCATATCCTTGGAACTCAGTATTAGTTAACACACTTAAATTTTTAAGCACAACACTTAATGCTTGAGATATGTCATGATCTTTTCTTTGTGTGCTAACTGTTATTGATTTTCATTGAGTGTCCTTGTATAATAAGTTTTTCCAGGATGCATAGCTAGAGGACATGGGGCATGGGGCATATTTTTATTTTCTTTCTGCTTGTGGGTGTGGTTTTGAGACTTTGGAGTGTCTCTTCTTTTACCTTTGAAACACTTGGGAGATTTGAGACATCATCCTTGACTATTTTTGCACAACCATTCTTATGATCATCCTGGCATTTATGCCTTGATGTGAGCGTGGTTTTGATACATTAAATTGGGTAAGCTAACATTGAAGTCACCTTGACCTTTATGTCTTTGATGCTTATGTTAAAATCATTCCACATTCCAATCCAATATAAATCACATTCATATATTCATAGTTGTGCTTGTGACTAGTGATGATCGTGTGATTTTACGATGTCTGTTAATACTGGCACAATGATGAAAATAAGTTCCTTAACATTCTCTAATGAATGATGAAAAAATAATCCTATGTTACAGTTTCTCTATTATAAGTACACCTTTTCATTTTCATGTAGCTTGCATTGTTATACTTCATGTTAATTTGCATTTTTAGGCTGCATTAGGAGTTTGAGAGGGTTTTCCTTCATCTTTTTTTAGGCTTTTAATCAACTTTGGTCACATTTTGATCTTCATTTACTTATATTCTTTCGTGATCTTAATAAAATTTTTCTATCTTAAATAGTTGATTGATTTTGAGGCATTCTCTTTCTTGAGGCAACATCTCTTTCTTCTCTCCATTTCTTTTCACCTCTTCCAAACTTTTATCTTCCACTCTCTTTCACCCCAATTCTTTTCTTCTAATTCAACCTTGGGGCATAATCTTTCATGATTGATGATCTACCTTGGCTCTTTGATCCTTATATCTTTCATCTTACATTAAGAACCTTATCTTTAGTTTGATTTGATCAAATTTATCAATTTTCTATTTCTCCTCTATCTCATTTTAATTTCAATCATGAGGGGACAGTACCTATCAAACTTCAATCCTTGATTAGGCTTTATCAATACTATCAATTGCTTCTCTTGGGGAAACTTTGCTTGAGACTTGACAATTACCTATTTACAGAGGTGTTGGCCTTGTCTTTTTCAATCATCTTATCTTTGTCCTGATGTGTTCCTGTATGTCGATCACACATCCAAGTTCTTTTGTGATCCCCAATCGATCTCACACTTCAACTTCATTCTTTGACTACATGTATTCCAATAAAGATCACACATTAGTCAAAGAGGGGCAAATGAATGCACCCTAAAATGGTCGCCTAGACTTTGGGCCCCCATTCATCTATTTATCAATTTCTTGAATCAGTGCCTTGCAATATTTTCAATTCAAATCAATTTCCTTGATCAAATCGCAATTAATTCAATTATTTCAATATTTTCTAAGGTTTGATCATTTTATCCCAAGTTTTATTTAATTAAGACAATATGATCCCTTTTAATTAAACCAAAAAAACTTTTAATTAAATAATAAAATCACTTTATTTTAAGCCACATTTAATTAAAATAACAAATCTCTTTCAAATAAATAAATAAATCTTTTAATTAAATAATGGAAACCACTTTGCTAAAAATAATAAAATAGAAATAAAAAGAAAAAAACTTTTTGTCTACACATTAAATGCACACTTTCCAAGATGAGTGTAATCTCCTTTTTCCTCTTATCTCTTCCACACATTTTTTTTCCTCTTAACCATGTCCATTGATTTTGCCTCTTGAGAATCTTTAGCACATGGATCAACCAAGATTTAATCTCTACCATTCCTCATTTCTTTTTTCCTCTTAATCTTGACCATCCATTCATTTCTAAAAATCCTTTATAAGGAATCCTCTACTTCTCATTTTATGCATGGAGATTTTAGAGATCCATATTTTATGTTTTTGTTATGCAAGTTTAGAGAGCAATTTTGGAGAAGGATTTGAGCACTTGAGCTTGAATATTGCAACTTCTCTTTTCTTGGCTTCTTCTCTCATGCCTCCATGGCAATCCATTTAGATTACTTTTTCATTTGCATGTTAGATAAATTTTTATTTTTTTTCATAGAATAATCTTGCATGTGTATTTCCTTTCATAGATTAGTTTTCTTTCATGCATTTTTATCATATAGAATAGCTTTCATTTTTATTTGCATGCATACTTGATGATCATGGAGACTAGCATTCTTCCTTTTCCTCTTTGAATCTCTCATTTTATGGTGTACTTGCATGGGCACAAACTAGGTCTAAACTAAGGGCCTCCATTACAAACCATTGCATTCTATGAATAAAGAGCTATGAGTCACCATTTGAGACCTCTTTCTTGAGAAATCTTTGATATAATGACTCATAGAAGTGTGTCAACATTTTAGCACACATTTTTTTCATCTATTTGATAAAATTTCAATCCTTTATAAGAAGAATATGGAAGTAAGATTCTCAAACCTTCCAATATAGAAATAGGGGAAAATGTCTTACCATACTCAATACCTTCTTGTAAACTAATCTCATTTTATTCATTATCACATCTCCATTTTCATTTAGTTTATTCTTGAAAATAAACTTTGTACCAATAAAATTCTTGTCCTTAGGTATTGGTACCAGTGACCAAATATTGTTCTCTTCAATCTGATCAATCTCTTCTTTCATTGCATTAACCCAATCTTAATTTTCAAGTGCATCCTTGACTATTCTTGGCTCAAATTCAGAAATAAAACACGTATTGTCTCTCAACTTACTTCTTGTCAGGACTCCTACATTATTGTTGTTGGAATGTAGAGATAAAGTACTGAGACCTGGGAGGAGTGAATCATCGCCCTCTAAATCTTTTAACTTAAAACTCAAACTGAAAATCGTAGTAATTGATCTATCCAATTGAATCCATTTTCTGTAACATTCATTAAATTAACTTATAAATTTAAATTGCATGAAAACAAACAATAATTCAATCACATAACACAAGATATTTTGGTTATGTAGAAACCCTTGTTAGAAGCTAAAAACTACGGTGGGGATAACACCCACAAATTATTCACTACTATAGATAATAAAGTATGCCGGTTAAGGCTACAAGCTGTGATCACTTCTGATGATCTTATACTATTAGGACTAACAATAAGATCGACTAGATCTACCTGGTTAAAGGATTTCAACAACACTTCTTGAGTGTGTACTTGGTTAAGAGATTTACAACAAGACTGTTAGGTCTACTCTATTAAGATATTTCTTCTAACTCTGTTACAATGATTGGAAAATAATAGAAAGTATCTATAATTGATAACTTATACTTGTCTGAATTAGATCTATGAAATATCAAATATATATCACCTCAATGTGTAGATATCTTTTCTTTGTACTACTTGGTAGCCTTCATTGATTCTGAATAAACTGAGTATCTCTGATTACTACTCAACCTTGTCTGAAAATTGATGTCTTGAAGATGGCTACTTGCTTCAAGAACTCCTTGGTGTCCTTCACATGCATATGTCAAAATGATATGAATTAGAAATATAAAGCATACTACGATGATTTACATGACCTAATTAGGTTTACATCTTCTTAGGAAAACCCTAAGATCTACTATATACAAAAATAACCTAGATCTAACTATTACATAAAGATCATCATCATATTTAATGATTATATATATAATAAAAGATCCTCGATCTTGGAAAAACATTTTGTGCCTCTGTTGTAACTATTTACATAGATAAATGTACCAAAACTAATTACTATGTCATTTCCTAGATTTCTCAGTAAACACTATCAATACTGCTTAGTGAATACACTGGTTCTCGGTGTCCACTCTACTTAGTGTTTATTGACGCTTGATATCAGTATTGTTTGATGCTCGGTTAAGCTACTCTAGTGCTTGGTTAAACCTATTTCATTTTAGTTTTTGGTACTACCTTATGAATAGTTGGTATGAAGGCTTGTTTGTCTAACTAACTAGCAGAGTATAGTATGTAGTTCTTCCTTTTACGGAATGATCTACTTTGATACTAATGACAATGCTTAATGCTCCATAGAGATAAAAATCTCCCCCTTTGGCATTAGTATCAAAATTTGTAATGTGTATAGACCTAATTTTGTAAAATGGTTTTAACTTCTCCATATATACATAACTAACTCTTCATATAAAAATTACTCCCCCTCGATGCATTCTCCCAGTAAGTATGTAGTACATTTAACATATAATTATACACTTTGGCATATACATTATGTTTTCCCCCTCATTGAAATTAATGCCAATCTCAAAAATATGTTGGTGGGTTTTCTTCAAAGAATCTAAGAGGTTCTCCTATTCCTCTTTGAAGTTGGTGAGAGCAATGTGCTCAAGACCGACTTATGCATGCATGTCAAAAATGTTCTCAAACACAGAAATCTCTAGTGTTTCAACTAAAGCTTGCACTTTGACAATATGTTTCTCAATTATTTTTAGGTATGGAAGCAGCTCTACCTATAGCTCAGTGACTTGGTCACATATTCTATCCTCCTTCTTCCTCAAATCTTCTCTTAACCTCCTAAGTTCTTGAACTTTGAGTATATGCTTATTAAAAGCATTAGGCTCACTTAAGTCCCTACTTGCACTAGCTTGGATTTCGGTATCTAGCTATTTTATCTTTTCACTAACCTCAAAAGTGAAACTTTCCACAGTGCAAATTTTTACCAAGATTTGAATAATTGTCTAAGTAAGAGATTGAATGTTAGTTATTACCTTAGATAATTTTACCTTATTTGTTTTCACTTCTTGGCTGATTTTCTCTACTAATTTTTCTTGTATCTTGGATTCTGCCCTTTCCTCAATTCTCTTTTCTCCTTCTGTATCCTGGGAATTTATTTCTTGTACAAGAGTGTCAAGTTGGTCCATTACTAGTGTATCTTCATTAATTTTTACCTCGGACACAACCTGTTGTAAGATATCTCTTACATCTTCAAGTATTTTCTTGATGTTACACTATTTTCTCAACTTCTCCTGAGCTACCTTCCTAATACATAGTTCCCCATACTTTCTCAACTATTTAGGGTCTAGGTTCCTCGGGTTGCTCTTGAGGTGAAATAAAAAGGGTACAATAGCTTTTACCTTGACACTTGGCATTTATTTTTTGATAGACACATTATCTTCTTTCTTCTACTCCTTGGTGGCCTGTGTGTCGGTTGATATGGAAGGAGCTTCAGATGTAGTGTATGGTGTGGTGGTCTCGATAGTCCTAGGCTTACTTTTTCCCTATGTCTCTACCTCTTTTTCCTCAAGATCATTTGTCTATGTAGGTGTACTAGTCCCTTGTTCCCCTGATGTATCCATTGGCTGCTTCAAGATTGAGCCTTCAGGTTCTTCCTGAGAAATTATCTCAACTTCTTTTGTTAGAATGTGAAGTTCACCTCATAGAGATATTATTGTTGGCTCGATGAGGTTTCCATCTTCTTGTTTTTTTGCTCCAGCAATGGTAACATCCTCATCTTCAGCTATGTCACTAGGATCACCATTTGTGATGTCCTCAATGAGTACATCTAATGCACAGTTGTCTATTATTTGTATCTCAACTTGATTCGGTGCATCCTATGTAGGATTTATTTCCTGGGTGGCAACTGATGTATCCGGTACCTCAGTATCTGATAGGTCAATTATTTGTGTGGCTTCTAGATCTACATCATCAATGTGTATTCCCTTCCCTTTTCTTTTTGACTTCTTCTTGAGAATAATGCCTAGTGTCATCTTTTCAACTTCCTCTCGGGCTTGCATTATTGAAGTCTAGATGTTTTGACTATTCTCATTTATGTCTGCTAGATTTTCATCAAGTATTTGTAGTGCACATTTCTTCACTCTATATCTTTTTGAATATTTTCTCATGTATTCCTCAATTTTAGGAAAAATCAATTGAGGTCTTGCCAAAACTAGGGGTTGTTCCCTCAATATTTTCTGAGCATCCAATGCATAGGACCACTTTTGTGAAATTCTTTCCTCTAGTGCCTTAGGCTAGTATTTGGAAAATTCTATTGGGACTCTTTTAAATCTAATCATCATCTAGATGATTGCCTCTTCGAGTTTATTTTGATCCTTAGTTGATAGGTGCTCAAACTGACTAATTTCAGGATCACTAAGTCTACCATTGTCTATTATTTCTTTTGCTACCTCATCAATTAACTAATTTTTAATACTAACAACTTTGAATTGATCAATATCATCATCCTCTTTGTCATATTTTCCTCTAATCAACTTTCTTCTTTTCCTGGGGGCCTTAGTAGATGATTTATTACCTCTTATTGTATATGTCTTGGTTGGTGTTACATCTTTTGGCCTTGATATCTTCAAAACTCCTTTCATTAGTGGAGGTGAAGCTCTAGTTTTAGACCTTGTACATGCCCTTGTCTACACATCTAACTGCTTATTCTTTGGAGTCAGTGAAGGGGAAATTGGTGTAAAGTCTACATCTTTGTCTGACTAGGTTTCTTCATTGTTATGGGGCTTGTTAGTAAGAAGTAACTGACCTTCGGTTGCAACTTCAACTGGTGTACATTCAGATGATCCAGTATCATCTCTAAACTTCTCTACAAGATTTTTCATCATTTTTCTTGATTTTTTTGTTATCTTACCAATAACTAGGCCTATTTTAATTCTTGTCTTGGCCTCTTCATATGTTCCAAACCTTTCTGCATTTAAATCCTTTGGTATAGCCAACAAAGATTTTATTGATTTTGAATCAAAATTAATATCTATCTCATATCCAATGGAGGCTAACCATTTAGTCCTAGGCTCCATAGCCTTTATCAATGTGTGGTCTGTGTCCACAAGAAAACATATCTCCTACTCATAATCTTCTACTAGTTGACTAGGAATTCTACTCTGAGAATTCATTTTACTCTTGAATTGCTCAAAATAATTATCAAATACATTATTCAGATTGTTTCCCAAGCCTTTAATCAAATTTGATATCTTCACTATAACTAGCTTGTTTGTTGACCACTCTATATTACCGATAGAAGGGAAAAATCATTGCACATAAAACAATATGAAAACTATTAGTGATCCAAACTTACACATGTTAGACTTTTCTACCTGGATTGTCTTCATGTTCTCTTCAATTTTCTTTAACAAAAGCTTAGCTAGGTCCAAGTGATAACCTTTCTTAACCATTCAGTAGGCAATGCCAATGTCTCCACAAGGCACACTATTCAGTCTGCTCGATTGATAAATTTTATAGCCAATGACATGAGCTACAAATTTCACCTCTGGGTCTTTGATTGTGCTAATCTTCAATGCTCAACCATCCCATTTGGCTCTAGTGTTCTTCTCAATATCTATTCTCGGTGCACTCTAAATTTCCTTCACCTTATTAGTGGTAGGATACCCGGTAATCACATGAATCATCTTCTTGGTAATCTCTACCAGCTCATCAAACCACAACATTCCATCATGAAACCTACTATGAACAACCCTAGTCCATTCACCTTTAAAATCCTTTGAAAAATTTAGGGCATTTATTAAACCTATTACTTCCAATTGTTTTTGTTTGGGTTTCAGCCTTCCATCTTCTCCGCATAGCCTCTAGTAGGTTGCATACATGTCAAAATATCCTTTTTCACCTATCTTGCAGTGAGTATAAGATCTCACATCATCAACCGACAGAACCCTGGGGGGTATGCTTGAAATATCTCCCGCTTGACCAATTTTTGATGCAACTTCAGGATGAAGTTTTTATTAGGGTTCATTGCAAGTAGAAGACACTATAAGATTACTTCCTCCTTTTCTACAAACTTGGATTTGTTCATCTTCGATGTGGATGCCATTATTTCTTGAGATAGGGTTTCGGTAAATACTAATATGAACATCTCTATAGTAACAACACTTACGCGAAAATACTGATGAAATCACTTAGAATATTTTGAAATAGTTTTTATATGCTCTAAAAATCCATTTCTTGAAATCACTCTGGAAACTCTTTTGCTCTTTGAAATCGCAAGTGAAGAATGAACTAAGTTCATTGTCTATTTATAACCTTTTTCAAATTCCTGCTCAAAACATTGCAATAAATGCTTGACCTACATATAGCTCGACAACAAGTGTCAAAATCGGTGAATACAAAAAAATATTGAATAGTTTGGTTAACATAACTTTTCACTTGGTTAAAAATGATACTCGATTAACCTTGCATAATAGTCACCAACGGGTAACTCCTTAGTTGGTCTAGCATATACCGACTGTATAGCTTTGAAAGCTCAAAACTTATAAACCATAATACATCTCAATTTATGCATATTTGGTATGTTCTTAAGTAATATAAGGAATTGTATGTAAAATATGATCAATTTGAATTATCAGTCCCATACATACCTTTTTTAGCTTAGGTGCCAATGTCACCCAATCCAATGGACAAGGTTTCACCCATTGCATTGCTTGATTTAGCATTATCATTTGATGCATTTCTCCACATAGCATTTCTAATCCTTATGATATCTATAATTGTATTTCCATTCTCAAAAAATTGTTCTTGTGATGCTCAGTCCGTCCAATCTTTACTTAGATGACTGACTTTGTGACAATGTAAACATGCCATACCAGTACTTGTCCATCTTCA
Source organism: Chamaecyparis obtusa (assembly GCA_027943335.1). Lineage (NCBI taxonomy): Eukaryota > Viridiplantae > Streptophyta > Pinopsida > Cupressales > Cupressaceae > Chamaecyparis > Chamaecyparis obtusa. The sequence goes on from BSBK01011617.1 coordinate 102,850, forward strand.
AGATTTTCCAGCCCATCTCTTCCTCATACAATTTTCAGTAATATGTCCATACCTTCCACATACTATGTAGTTAACCCATGCGTTATAATCCCAAGTGTAAGCATTAGCTTTTCTTCTCAATTGATAGAATTTGTTATATCCTTTCGGTGTCCAGACTTGCTTCATCTTTGTTCTGCATTCTTGTGAAGTGTGTCCATGCATGTTGCAAGTGTGATAATGTTTCTCCATGTAGGGTTTGTTAGTAGTCCTATTCAACTTAGATCTACACTCATATGCTTGATGTTCAAACTTGTTACAATTATCACAATGAGCATTAAACTTAGGAGTGGTTTTAGGTTTACCTTGTGCTTTACTTTTGCAAATATTTGAAGTGTGTCTGGGTTTTCCATAGTGATAGCATGTCAGTGTCTTAGGTGTCTGATTTTGATAGTTATTTATCTATTTATCTTTCTTAGATGATTCTCCTTGTTTGGTGTAGCCTAATCTAGTAGTGCTTCCAATTCCTCTTTGACTAATTAGAAAATCATCAATTTTCTTAGAACCATCTTCATCCTTTTTCATCATCTCATTATGTTGTTGTTGTATCTTCACTTCATTTCTTATTTTTTCATTTTCTTCCCTAAGTACTCCAATATCTTCAAGTTTCCTTGTCAACTCACTATTTACTCGGTGGATCTCATGGCTTACAACAATCATCTGATTGGATATTTCAAAGTGATGCTTGGTAAGTCTCAGTATGTCAATTTCTTTCACTTGTAGTTGTTCAATCATCTATCTCCTATCTTCAATAGCCAAATTTCTTTCTTTTTCAACTTGTCTATCATTGTTCATCACATCAATCATTCTTACCATTTGTGTCTCTTGACCAATCTGCAGGACTTTCACTTGTTTAGTCAAATGCAGATTTTTATGAGATAAATCAAATATTGCACTTTTAGATTTGTCAAAAATACTACCTGAACTAGATCCTAAATTCTCAAATGGGTCATCAATCTATTCTTCATGATAGTTAGTCTCACATTCCCTAATAGCCATATCCTTTCTCTGAACCAGTAACTTTTTCAATGCATCCTTAGCTTGTTTGTATTTCTCAATAAACATCTTCAACTGAATCTTTTGATTCTCTATAGTTTTGTCCAACTTGTATCTCTCCATGATTAGATCTTTACTCTTCAGTGGTTAAACCATCAAATAAGAGATCTATTCTCTGATACCAATTGTTGGAATGGAGAGATAAGGTACTGAGAGGGTGGGTGGGGTGAATCAGTGCCTTCTTTAAAAATTTTAACTTGAAAACCAAACTGCAAATAGTAGTAATTGATGTATCCAACTGAATCCATTATATGCAAAATGCATTCAATTAACTTGTAAATATAAATTCCATCAAAAAATAAAATAATTCAATCACATAACACAAGATATTTTGGTTACGCAGAAACCCTTGTTAGAAGGTAAAAACTACATGGGGATGACACCCACAAATTCTTCACTACTAGAGATAATAAAGTATGTCGATTAAGGGTACAAGTTGTGATCACTTCTAATGATCTTACCCTATTAGGAGTAACAATAAGATCAACTAGATCTACTTGGTTAAAGGATTTCAACAACAATTCCTGAGTGTGTACTCGGTTAAGAGATTTACAAAAATACTGTTAGGTCAACTTTGTTAAGAGATTTTTGCTAACTCTGTTACAATGATTAGATAATAATAGAAAGTATCTGTAATTGAAAAATTATGCTTGTCTGAATCAGATCTATGAAATATAAAATATATATCACCTCAATGTGTAGATATCTTTCCTCTGTACTCCTAAGTAGCCTTGTCTAATTCTGAATAAACTAAGTATCTCTGATTACTAATCAACCTTGTCTTAAAACTGATGTCTTGAAGATGGCTACTTGCTTCAAGAACTTCTTCTTTTCCTTCGCATGCATATGCTAAAATGACATGAACTAAAAATATATGCCATCCTGTTATGATTTACATGACCTAATCAGGTTTACATCTTCTTAGGAAAGCCCTAAGATCTACGGTATGAAAAACTAACCTAGATCTAACTATGACATTGATATCATCATCATATTTAATGATTACATCTATAATAAAAGATCCTCAATCTTGGTAAACCATTTTGTGATTCTATTGTAACCATTTACATAGATAAATGTGCCAAAATTGATTACTATTTTGTTTCCTAGATTGCTCAGTAAACACTATCAATACTACTCGGTGAATACAATGGTGCTCGATGTCCAGTCTACTCAGTGTTTATTGATGCTTAATATCAATATACTCTAATGCATCAAACTTTTCTTTTAGAAACATGATTGACATCATTCTTGAGTAGTCATCAACAAACTAAATGAAATGCAAACCACCATAATAGCTTTGTATTCTCCATGGACCACAGATATCAGTATGAACTAATTCCAATATACCATTAGATGAGTAAGATTGTCTTGAGAAACTTTATTTTTTCATCTTACCGATCTGACATTCCTTACACATAACTTTATTAGGCTTGCTTAATTTTGATAAACATTTGTCTCTATTCTTTTTGCTCACCTTAATTAGGTTGTCAAATTTTACATCACATAATATTTTATGCCATAACCATACATCCTAAAATTTTAAAAACAATCAACTTTTTGTAGCAATATCAAGGTAGAATAAGTTACCTTTTGATTATTCACCAGTTCCAAACAAATCTCCATTAGTATCATATACTTTTTCTTTTTTTTTCTAAAATTATAGTCGGCAGTCCTAGTGTTGTTCATTTGTACAATACTCAATAAGTTCTATTTTAATCCTTGAACCCAATAAGCATTATCACATTTGATCTTTTTATTTAGCATAATGGATCCCTTTCCTCTTATAGAACATGGAGAATCATTCCCAGATTTAACAAATCCTCTATCATATTATCCTAAATTTTCTAACTTATAAATGTCACTAGTCATACAATGTGAACAACCATTGTCAATTATACATGGGTAAGTTTTTCTAACATGATAAATAAGGGATTTTTTATCTTCATACCTTTCTTCTTCTGAATCATCCTTCATAGAAACATAGACAACTTCTACACTTTATTTTGTGTCATCAAATTCATCATCAATTATTCCTTCCTTAGCTAGGCTGCATGACTTCTTTCATTTATCCTTGAAATATCTACACTTTCAATATCCATTCTCCTTCTTGTCACTTCTATCAATCCTATCATTATCAAGACACCTAGATGCAATGCGACCAATCGTGTTGTAATTAAAACATTTTAGAGGTAGTTTACCTTTATACTTTCCTTTTCCTCTTGCTAGCCTCTTTGTGAGTAGTGCTTCCGATTCTTATTATTTCTTTTTGTTATGTTAGGATAATGTCATTTTCATTTCCACCTGAACTACAATGATTATCTCTTTTTCTTCTTGAACTACCAATGGTTAAAGATGATTTAAAATATGTTTCAATATTTAGTATACTATTATCATAATTACTAATCTCAAATGCAGTCATCTTACCAATCCAAGCATCAAGTGTAACAATATTATTTGGTATGGATCTCAGTCACTGAATGGCAGAATCAAAAAGCATACTTAGGTGAAAGAGTTATAATAATTTTTCTTACCACTTCTTCACAAGTTAATGTTCCACCAACACATTTGATAGCACTAACAACTTCCTTTATCGTGAAACTATATTGTGCAATGTTATCTTCATCTTTCATTCTCATATCATCAAATTTTCCGCTGAGACTATCAACCTTATTTTTTTATACATGCAGATCACCTCCATAAATAACTTACAGATTTATAGATCAATTTATATACTATTGCTTATTAACATTTGTAACAAAAAAATATCTTAACACCTGAATTTGAGTATTGCTAACTAAAAAATAATTTTTTTTAAACATATGGTGTATATTTCATAGGGAAAATTTGACTGGACATGAAAACTATCTATTTCATATAAGTTTAACTTTGAGTAGTTATATCATATAAAATATACATTTAAAACCAATTTTTCTTCTTTTATGCACTAGCTATACATTTAAAACCAATTTTACCTTAAAGTCAACTTAAGATTTTGTTGATTATTCCCTATAAACCATTTCAATTGACTCTCCAATCTATGTAGTACATTTTCCTTTATGTCCTCATTCATTGAATTGGCTTCTATTATGATCAATTTAATTGATTTCTTAGAATATTTTATGTTTCATGTTTTTGTTGTCTTATCGGTAGGTTGTTCACTGCTTCACCTGTTTACTTGTTTTCTTCCCTCTTCACAACTCAAATTTATGTATACGGATATCTTATATTTTATTGATAGAAAACCTTTTCTTCTTTACTTCTTGTCTTCACCTATTGAGCTGTCCCATTTCCTGATAGATCTTTACCTATTCTCTTTACCTATCTATCCTTTACCAACAATGTAACTCACCGATGGGTGTATTGGTTTACTTTTTGTGTATCTATTTATGGAAGGGTAAAACTTTCTTACCTATGTATTGGTTTTCCAGTAATGACAACCATAACTTCCAAAATCATCATCAATAACATGATTATGATTGTTCAATCAACACATTTATTATGTATATTATTTCTTTGTGTTGGAACTAGTTTGCACTGCAATATTTTATTGTCTTGATTTGTGTTTCTATGTCCACAAAATTAGTGATGGAAATTGTGCATGGAAGAAAGAAATTTGACATTAAAGAAAGAAGATCAAGAAATTTTGACTATCTAGAGTGGGCATTCAAACAAGTTTAAATGGGAGAATTTTGAAAGCATAGAGGAGAAAATATAGAAGATGATGATGATGAAGTCATAGAAAAAAATTTGAGCATGTTGAGAGTGTGGTGCATTAAGTACAACCCTCTAAAAAAACCCTCTATAAGTAAAGTTATTCAAATATTGGAAGGAACTATTGATATCATCATTCCTTCTCAATCATTTCCTCTTGAAACACCAGTTGATACACCAACCTCTACTCAGTCATCATCTAGCATGTAAATTATGTTCAAATATTCTCATTTAAGGCATCTCATCTATGTCACATTGCATATGTTAATGACTTGATATTTTGATAGATTGACCATTAATATTGGTGTAATATACACTTTTTTTTTAATTTATAGGCAATATACAGCTTGGATGTGAGTATCTATATATGATTCATTTATATTGATAAACAACCATAGATTTATAAGCATTAATGTATTTAGGATAGTAGTGTGAAAAACATATTATAACTAACCCATATGCACACCCCTGTATATATATGAATTAAGGGAATGTACTTTCCTTCATTATCTCTCCAAAATCAATCTCTTAGAAAACACAAATTGATAGGGAAAAAAGGCCCTACAATTTTTTTGTATTGAAAAAGGAGGTCCTGCAATATTATTCTAGGCCATTTTCTTGAATTTTCTTGGGACTACCTACTAGTTATGCTACTGGTCCATATGAAATGTAGTGTAATCTAGGGTAAAAATTATGACCTACCTTTATTTACTATAGTAGATTACACATTGGATTCAAAATCTATGTTGAACATTTAGTTATGTTCTCATTTTTGGAGCGTGAGATTTATGTTAAGTAGCTTATCATTCCTTGTCATCTTTGAAGACAAAGAAGTGTCAAAGAAAGTTGTATCAAAGAAATGTTAACATTTTTTCTTTCATTGTCCAGTCTTCAATATGCATTATGTGTTGTCCAGGAAAATGATTTCTCCCAATGTAATGTTTCCTTCATGCATAAAATATGTCCTCCATGTTAGCTAATGTTAAATGAACTACAGTTAGAATGCTGAAACCATTAAGTCACATGGAAGGATTTTTCTATATATTTAATTAGAGTTGGTTTGGATGTTATAATATTCAATAATTTCATCCAATCAACTCTGGCATTCCCTAAATTAAAGGAAGGTAGTTTCTTCCACACACATATATGGACAAGATTTTTATTTCAATGTTCAATTATGAAACTCTCTATAAATGAGAGGTAATATAATCTCTTTTTATCTAATCAATAAAATAAGTTTATCGGGGTTGTAGCATATTACTGTCTTTTTTATTTTCTTTATTTCCCAATCTATCATTATGGATTGTTTTTGTTATTCTTACTACTATGTGTAATAATTTATCTATTCTAATTGCATTTTAAATTCAACAAGTGTGTAGTACGAGATAAACACAAAGAATAGATACAAAATTGTAGGAATCATAAAATGATAGGATTCATAAAAATGCTAGGAAAAAGCTTAGCGCAAAGGATTCTGCATGCACAAATTATTTCCTTCAATTTTTTATTTATTTTTTATTTTACTTAATTTCATTTTAACAATTTTTTGTTCGATGTAGTCTTATTGAATTTTTTGTTAAAGTAATTTTTCGCTGAAGACTTTTATATTTGTAAGGATAATAAAATGTTATTTTTAATAATTTATTAAAAGTTGATGTTGATCTCCTAATGTTGCATACCCATAGTCAAAATAAAAAAGAAGAAAATATGAGGAAGAAATAAATTAAATGCTAAGTCTACACATTTAAGAGGAAAAGGGTGGGAAGAAGGATGGTACCAATGCAAGAACCACATGAAGGTATTGACCATGCAATTAAATATAAAAAACATAGACAATGGTTTGGTGATTTTTAATTTAATTAATAAATGTTATATAATTATCATGTTGGGTGCAAACATTTGGCTACATAACTATTTCCTTGTTTCTATAGATCATGGGAAAAATGATAAATCCCAGTCACTTTATGTCATTAAATGATTATGTAGTTGAACTAGGGTTTTAGGTGTAAAACCAAATTGCACAAACAAAGAATGCACAAATTTGGCACTAATACTTTAAAAGATGATATTTAGGAGAAGAGCTATTCCAATTATTGTAGATAAGAATTTGCAAATTGAATTCCACTGAAAAAAAAAATTAAGCTAAAAGAGGTTCCTTTTTGGGAAAAGGAGTTAGTAATTAGATCAATTGTGCAATTTTATTTGTACTAGTAGTGTACCATTAATAGGCATTTTTACAAAAATATTAGATCAATTGTATAATTTTTTTTGTTGTCAAAATAGATAATAGAAAATATGCTTCTCATAAAAGAATAGAAAAATAATAGTATTTTTAGAAAAACAGATTCATACACTTGCAATACTCTTCATATTAATGGGAAGGTTTTATAAGACTGCAAAATACATATTTTATAATTTTTATGTAGGCTTTAAATTTAAACAAATAAACTACATAGAAGTACAATTTAAAGAGGCTAAGATTGCTTTATTTAATATTTTATTACATTAATGAATGTACTATAATGATAGATCGGTAAGATATTGTAAGCCAGTGTATTGATAAATATACCACCTTTATTAAAGAATTAGAAGTTATGTTTGATACTTCTACACTTGGTAGTAGGAACAATGAATTTGGTTCCAAGATGTTGAGTTTTGACATTTGGTGACGTTTTGAGATAAATAGTTACATAGATCAATACAATGTTAAATCTATCAAGTATGCCCTAAATATATCGAAACGACGTAGTTGTAGCAGCACGACAGACTCGACTCTTCTGAATTAGTTGACTTGTCGTCTTCACATAAACAAAAAAGTCTGTCGACCACCGCGCGACTTGCATGGGGTCTAATTAGTTTTGTTCATGTATATTCTGCCACATTTATGTTTGCACAACTTTCTTCCTCTTATTTCGTCTTATTCGTGGAGTTTCCATATTCTATGGATTTAATTTCAAAGTTACATATATTTTTATAATTATTACTCAATGTAATATTGAATTTCATCTATTCGTGGGGTGTTTGTGGGACACCGGAAGACCGATTTTGTTTAAACTTCATTGAAGGCGAAAGGATTTGTACGAGATGAAAAAAGGGAAGAACACAAAAGTAGTGACTTGTTAAAACAACGCTCTTTTGACCAGATATAGTAGAATAGAACCGTGTATAACTCAACTAATATTTTACTGAACACTATTTAGTTAAATCAGAAAGCTTCAATCTGAACATTAAATCTTTATAGTACAAAAAGAGTGGGCGTAAAATTGTAAGATCGATGAGAAATAATTTATGAAATGACCTCTGATATATTAAATAATGTAGTGCTACTGATATAATTGCTGATGTGTTTTTCCTTGATGCAATTTGAAAAATGTGGTAATGGCACGTTGGAAAGTCAATTGACCTAATGACGTGGTCTTTAACAGCTGGCATTGGATATTTTTTGTTTTACCCCACATCAACTATGGTTTTGAACCTTGGTTTCAGATGCTATTTCAAAACATGGCTACCTTTAAGCCACTTGGCAAATTCGTATGGCGGATATAAAATTTCATTACCTTTTTTAAGGAATTGTTTTCTTGAGCATCATTCGTAAAAAATGTTGTAAGTTTTTGTTCTATGCTTCTTTGTGAAACCCTATACTGCCACTGATATTGTGTTTTGTTAATCTTGAAGAACATTTGTTTGGTTTCAGTTGTGGGTTTTTGATATGTTACACGTCTTTATCAAGGGAATAGTTTGACAGTTCTTTTTTGGCCTCTTTTGCAGTGATTAAGAGGTATTATGGAGTTCTCAATATCATAGGCAAATTAGTGGTTATTATTGTTTGATGCTTTGTTTTTTACTCTCGTAGTTGCTAATGTTTCTTCTTGTCTCTTGGCATGCATGATCAAAATGTTGAGAAAACTAGTTCTTGTGGCCTACTAGAGTAATAGTGAGATAAACAAATAAAATACGAAAGACTGTCATATTCATCATCATTGAAAAGTTTTTACAACATAGTCAAAAGTAAATTGTTTCAAATTGCAGCCTTCCTCAGGTATGGTTCAGTTCTGAAACCATTTGTAATTGAAGTTCTTCCTTTGTGAAGAAATCATTAGAAACATGATGCATTTGTTTAAGAAAGAAGTTTGTCACGAAGGAAAAAATGTTGATAAAGAGGGTTTTTTTGTGCGTTTATATTCTTGGTATTTATAAGGAAGTCAAAGTTGAAGAAGGGAAAAAATCAATTGTCAGTTATAAATGGCTCGTGTGAAAAATAAAAGGGTTTATTTCATAATGGTTAGTTATTCTTCAATTGAAGGAAATTTTTTGTTTTACGCTGATTGTGGAAAATAAAGGTTGCAAAAATATTTTTATATATACTTGATCAGTTATGAAAACAACAATGTTATCTTGTCAACTTCAGGGGAATCATTTAAAAGGAAGTTTGAAACTTACTCGAATCAAAGAGTTTTGACTCAAATTGTTTTAGATCAATTTTAGATGTTCTTTTCTTACAGTTTCTTGATCTCTCGAATATAAAATGAAATGGTACTTGCACAAGGTTCTGGGTGAATCATCAAAATCATGTTAAAGTATATCAAACACGTTCAGTGGTTTTGTTAAAAATAAAAATAGTTATTTTTGCTATAACTGTTATTAAGTAAGTGAAAGTTTTACTCTTGATGTATTTCCATGTAAGAATGTGTGTGTATCCAAAGTAGATAAGAGATTTAAGAGGAGCATTTTCATACCTTCTTATGTGTGTAACGTGAATTTCTACTGAAAGATATCTGATACGATTATCTATATGTATGAATGCATGAAATTTGAACATGTATTCATATATGTATGTAATTTGATGAACTACATTGTAAAAGAAAATGGTGGAGTTGATGCTCCCTTCCATTGAAGCTACAAAATGTTGTAAAGAAGAGTTGGTACTTAATAAAGATTGCATATTTCGTAGTTATTTTTCTCCTTATGAAGAAACCTATTTGGTTTTGAGAGTTTCCCACTCAATACAAATCCTTATGTTGTCTCTTTTGTGAGTTGTTCAATTTTTCTCTGATATCTTTCCCATTGTTCAGTTGCATTTATTAATATGTATACTTTTTCTTATGTGAAGTCTATATGAATGAATAAATTTTTCTTGTTAAAGTTGAAATAATTCCTTCTACTATGATTCACTCCCCCTCCCCTCTCAAAGTAGCATCCCCTTCCAACAAGTGGTATCAGAGCTTAGGGTCCCCTCTTTAGGTCTATCTATAGGGATTGTTCCTGGATAATGGAAGGGAAATGGCATAGGCTAAAGGTGCTTTAGTCACTGGAGCTTCATTGTTTGATGGATTTGACTATATATTTTGGAAAGTTATGATGGAAGCCTTTATAAACTCTTTAGATGTAAAAATGTGAGGAGTTGTCATTTCTAAGTATATTGTTCCTTCAACTATACCTACTGATACTGATAAAAAAAAATATGAACTTGATAAAAGGTAAAATATGCTATTTTATGTGGTCTTACTAAAGATGTGTTTGTAAAAGTTATGTATTGTCAGTCAGCCAATGATATTTGGGTGAAACTTGAGATGATCTATCAGGGTGATGAAAAAGTAAAACAATCCAAGTTAATAACTTTGAAAACTTAGTTTTGTTAATCTGAAAATGAATGGGCATGAAAATTTGTCAACATATTTTTTAGGAAAAGATGAAGTAGTTAATTCTAGAAGAGGTCTAGGAGAAAAATTTAAAGAACGTGATGTAGTTTCAAAAGTGGTAAGAACTGTATTACCAAGATTTGAAACAAAAAATTCTTCTTTAGAAGAAAGGAAAAATTTCTCCACCATGACTTCACATCAGTTGCAAGGCACTTTAACTATTTATGAGATGAGAATTGGAAATTATACTACTCCAAAAGAAACAAATTTTAAATTTGAAAAGAAAGATGAAAGTGATTCAAATATTTCTGATGGTCTTGAAGACTTTTTAGTTAGATAACTAAATGAGAAATATCATGGAAAAATGAAGTGTTTTAGCTGTGGAGAGCATGGACATTTTGATGAAAAATGTCCCTATACTGATCAAAATGAGGATGATGATAAACTAGAAAATTCTTTTAAAAAGAAACCTTGGAATTAAAATAAAAGATTCAAATTTTTTAGAAAGAAGAGTCTTCTATCAAAAGAACAGTTTGATGAAGAATCTAATAATTCTATCGAAGAAGGAGAAACTTTCTTTACGGCTAAAATTATGAATGACAACACAGTTGAAAAAAATCAATCAGAATCTTCATCTGATTCAGATGAAGAAGATATAAACCTAGAAGAAGAGTTATTATTCTCTCTTTTAGAAATAAAAAGGTTAAAGAAGTTAGTTGCTACTCATGAAAATAGTTGTAAAATTTTACAAGTAGAACTAAACAATGCAAATCAAGTTGTTGAGAATCAATAGATTCTCTTACATGAAAAAGGGGAAAAGATAGTAATACTACAAAAATAGATTGAAAAATTTGAGTCAAAATCCAATACATTTGAACAAGGGGAATCTTCAAAATAGAGTTCAAATTATGCATCAAGTTCTAGTTTCTTCAAAGAAAATTTTTTCTGTTGTAAATTATTTGGACATAAAGCTATCATCTGTAAATCAACTTTAAATGTATCCATATTTGGTCAAAAATAATTTTGTGGTTTTAAGAGGTTGATAAGATATTTTAAATGTTTTTACTATGGTCACTTTGCAAATCAATGTAAGATGAACATGAAACCTCAACAAGTATGGAAACCAAAAAACATTGGAAAATATTTGATTGTGGAAATAACTCTTTTTGCCAATAGAAATGCCACCTGGGTTTTGGATAGCTATTGCTCTCATCACATGATTGGTAGCAAAAACATGTTTCAGACTATAAAAGATTTTGATGGGGGTTTTGTCAGGTTTGGTGATAACTCAGGAGCTTATATTTTACAGGAAGAGGTTCTATTTATCTAAATAATGATACCTCTCTGCATAATGTATATTATGTGGAAGTTTTGAAACATAACTTGTTAAGTGTGAGTCAAATTTGTGACAATGGGTACTCTATTTGTTTTTATGCAAAAGGTTGTACTATTAAGAACAAAAAGGATAGAGTGATTTCCAGTGGTTTGAGAATAGGTGGAAATCTTTATAATTTGATAGATTCAATAGTCCATGAGTCTTCTTTAATTAATACATGTCTTATGAATCAAATTGAAGAAAACTAGTTATGGCATAAAAGGTTGGGTCATATAAATTTTGACAATCTAGTGAGAATCGGAAAGAATAAGAAAGTTTGAGGTTTCCCTCTAATTAGTAAGCCAAAAAATATTTTTGATGAGTGTATCAAAGGAAAACAAACAAAATCTTTCTTCAAAACAAAGGAATATCTTTCTAGTAGACCGTTAGAACTAGTTCATACTGATCTATGTAGACCAATCAAAACTCAATCTATGAGTGGTGAAAAATATTTTATGTTGTTTATTGATGACTACTCCAGAATGTATTGGGTGACATTTTTGAAACATAAATCTAAGGCATTTCAATGTTTCGAAATCTTTAGAAAAATAGTAGAAAGGGAAACTCATCTAAAATTAAAATTCTTAAGGTCTGATAGAGGTGGAGAATTCATCTCTCAAGACTTTATTGATTATTGTGAAGGACATGGCATTAAGACGTAGTATTTAACTGCTCGTACACCACAACAAAATGGTGTTGTGGAAAGCATAAATAGGACAGTTAAAGAGATAGCCAGAACAATGCTGAATCAGGCAAAATTACGAGACAAGTTTTGGAAAGAGGTTGTTCATACAAGATTTTATATCTTAAATCATGCTCAAAAAAGGGTTAAAACAACTCATACCCCTTATGAATTATGGTATGGTAAAATTGCAAATGTAAAACATTTTAAAATTTTTGGCTACAAATGTTTTATTAAAAAGGATGACAATAGTTTGATAGGGTTGAATTCAAAATCTGACGAAAGTATTTTCTTGGGGTATTCTAAATATAGTAAGGCTTTCAAACTCATTAATAAAAGGATAAACAAGGTTGTAGAGGCTATACATGTGATTTTTGATGAAAATTTCTTGATAAATAATAATTGTGAGAAGGATGTTGAAGAAGTGTGTACTTCAAGAGTTGAACAAGTTTTAGATGATCAAAAATATGATGTTGTTGATTCATATACCACAACACCATATTGTACTGAACAAGAAAATTGCTCAAGTCCTAAAGTGCATACTAACTTGAAGACACTTTCAAGGATTAATGCAAAAAGACATCCTGAATATTTGGTCATAGGAGATAAAGAAGCAGGAATTTTAACTAGAAGGAAAGAAAAACAAGAAGAACAAGCTCAATTTGCTGAACATTTCTGTTTAATATCAGATTTTGAACCTAAAAATGTGGCTAGAGCTCTAAATGATTCATACTAGTTGAATGCAATGCAAGATGAAATGATTAAGAAAAATCAAACATGGGAATTAGTGCCAAAACCTGATTATAAGAATGTCATATGTGGTAAATAGATTTTTTGAAATAAACTTGATGAAACTGGTAAAGTAGTAAGGAATAAGGTCAGATTTGTTTGTAAAGGGTATACAAAACAAGAAGACATTGATTTTGGTGAAACTTTTTCTCCAGTAGCTAGAATAGAATCTATTAGAATTTTTCTGGCATATGCCAGTTATAAAAGGTTTATTGTTTCTCAAATGGATGTCAAAATAATATTTCTCAATGGATATCCTGAGGAGGAAGTTTACATAGAACATCCAAGGCTTTAAGTCTTCTAAAAAACCAGATTTTATTTATCGTCTTAAAAAACTATATGTCTTAAACAAGCTCGTAAAGCTTGGTACTCTCGACTAGACACACATTTACTTGGACATCGTTTCTCTCATGGTGGTGTTGATAGAATTTTATATACCACGGTAGTTGGAACTGATATTCTAGTAGTTGAAATATATGTTGTTGGGGTAAACGCACAAAGCTATGTCACGTTTCAGGACAACTTATCAGCATAGCTGAATTTGAGTATTTCTAACTAAAATTATTTTTTGTCAAAAATATGGTCTAGCTAGATTCATTCTAACTAAGTTAGATAAGTTCTTCACCTTTTCCAATTGGAAATATCTATTAAAAGCATGTTTTATAACAATTACTAAAGAAATAAAATTATTTCAGAAAAGTAATGTTTCAATAACTCTTACTCTTTTTAGTGATATTTTTTTACAAATATAAAAATACCCTTCTTTAGAACACAGAGTCAAGATTATCATCATATAATTTTTATAATATTTTAATTAGATTTAATATATTATAATTTCAAAATACTCCAAGTGGGTATTTTAACATTCGAGAACAAGATGCTTCAAAAATAGAAAAAAATAGTAAAGCTTATCAAAAAAATTGAAAATTTATATTTAACACTAGAGTAGAGAGTTATCTTCAAGAGTGTGTCATTTATTTTCTGAATGGTGTAGATTTGATAGGGGAAATTTGACGCGAGATGAAAACTATTGATTTCAGGTATGTTTGACATTGAGTAGTTATATTAGAGAAAATATACATTGAAAACTAATTTTTCTTCTTTTTCTTCTTTTTTGTTGCGAACAAGACCCTCATTTTTCAACATTTTTCAGCGAGTAAAAAATGGACTTTAAAATTTTAAAAACTATATGAATTATTGGTAAAAAAATTTTAAAAAAATTATAGGCATAAACTTCATCCACTTTTACACATTTCATTATTTTACATCATCTCCAAATTTTAAACATAAATGCCATTTTTATGTTGTTAAAGTTAAAAAATTTGTGTGTTGTTGGCCTTTTCCTTTATAAAAGTGTGACACAGCTTTGTACTTTTACCCGATGACATTATTTTTGGTTCCACAAATGATGATTTGTCAAAAAAATTATCTTCTATTATTTAATCTGAATTTTAAATGTCTCTTCTAGGTGAAGTAAATTTTTTTCTTCGATTATAAATTTGTGTGTAAAAATTGTACCTAGATGTGGACACAACACTTCAATAAAACATTAGAGGTTAGCAACAAAATCTACAAGTAATTGAAACTAAGCTAACCAAGTGATTTACTGCCTTCTAGTAGGTGCAACACCTAAACGAAGGATTTGAATGCTAAAAGAATAAGAAACTGTATGGATGTAGATTAATCTATTTCTTTGGATTTTATATGCAATTAGGATGAAAAACTTGATATGAAACTAATCTAGATGAATGAAATTGAATGCAGATTTAATCTAAGAATGATATGAATTGATATGAATGCTATGATATGAAAACTATGCAAAACTATGACCAACAATGAAAGATCTCACAAATCACCTATGGCAAGTGCTTAATTCTTGAATCAAAAATTTGCCAAAGTAATTGTGAGAATTCGAGGGTCGATAATTGTGAAGAGCTGAGCCTTGATTTTATAGAAATCCAGGGCTTGAGGATGCATTGAGAAAAAACATAAATCACTCTTGATAAACTTAGGTTGATTTTTAAGTTATCAAGAAATTAGAGATAATTAACTCACAAAAATCATGCAAAAGTAGTGTTTAACTCAAAATAGAGTTTAGACCAAATTTCAACTCATCATCAGATGTTGAGTTTAAATTTAAAATTGGTTGTTAATTTCTAGTTGACTACTTTTCTAATTGTGCATGATTTAATTATAAATTAATTTAATAAATAAAGTGATTTATTCTCAACTTAACTGATTTTTGAATTGAAACAATTGATTTATGGGTGAATCAATTATTAAATCAAACTTTATTCAAAAACTTTATTATTAAATATTGACAACTGACATTAATTAATTAAATGAGAATTTAATCAATTAGTCATGAGATTTTAGATTTATTGTCAAAATTAAATAATAAAATTTAGGAATAAATGTAATTAAATATAATTAAATAATTAAGTGGCAAAATTAGCTCTGATTAATTAAATATTCAAAATATTCAATTAATCAAACTTTAGGATAAATAGGATTTATCGCCAAATAATTATTAAATTAAAGATGATTAAATTAGGATAAATACAAAATATTCAAGGAATATTCTCCGATGCAGAATTTAGGATAATCAATTAGATTTTTGATGATTTGATGTGCAGATGTGCCTTAGGTTAGGACTTTTGTGTCGATTTCGATCGATTTGTCGATGTAGGAGGTTAATGAACCTATAGCCCATTTTTTGGGTATTACAATAAACATCCCAACCTGAACATGGATTATATTTGTCACAATCCAAATATGCAAAATAAATGTTGAAAAGGTTTAATATGACTTCTTGCAAGCTTGTAAGAACACCTATGGAAACTTGTTGTAAATTGGAAAAAGTTGATGACTCACCAGCAATTAGTCAATCTGAATAGAGATCTATGATTGGCAGTCTACTCTATCTAATGGCTTCAAGGCATGATCTAATTCAAGCAATTTTCTTAGTTTCCCAATTTCAATAAGCACCAAGACAATCACATCTTAATGTCGACAAATGAATATTTAAGTATATACATGGCACTCTTGATTAAGGTTTGTGGTATCCACATAGCCATAATTTTTCTCTAATTAGTTTTCTTGATGCAGATTGGGGTGGTTACTCTGATGAAAAAAAGAGTACTAGTGGTGTTGTGTTCTTTCTTGGTGATAGGTTTCTTTCTTGGCACAATAAAAAATAAGAGTGTGTAGCTTTATCAACTTGTGAGTCTGAATATATTGTTGCAACAAATTTTTGTACTCAATTAATCTGGATGACATATCAATTATCAAATCTAGGTATTCAAGTTTCCATGCCCATTTCCATCATGTGTGACAATACCAGTGCTATTCAGTTGAGTAAGAATCATGTGATGCATTCTCAAACTAAACATATTGTAATAAAAATTTATTTTTTAAGAGAATGTGCTTGCAAATAAATTTCAGCTGGTTTTTAGACCCACTTGGGAACAAGTTGTTGATATCTTCAAAAAATATTTACCCCAAGAAACTTTGAAAAGGTTTCAAACTCAATTGGGAGTGCTCTCTTGATCACTGTTACTCTAAATTGTCTCAAGCATGGGGGTGTCTTCTTTGTAGGCTACTGCTCCTATAGGTAGTTTTTTATTGTTTTCCAAGTAGTTTTACTCTGATTGTCCTTGATGAAAAATGGGGGAGAATGTTGGTTCAATTCAGAGAATTATGATAGAGTTTTTGACAGAGATTTCATTTAGAGTCTTTTATAACAAAATTATGATATATTTTTTGATAGAGCTTTACCATAGATATTTCATTCTTGCAATTTCATTTGGTTTAGTATGACAAAGATTTATGACATAGGAAAAAGATTTCTTTGTTATGACATTTCTTGGATCAGTGTTGTGACACCAATTTCATTTTGACTGTCACTGTTAGGGTCAATTAGAGTTACCATGCAAAAAAAAAGTGTCTTTGACCCTTCATCTGTTTGTTCCATAAAAGTCCAGTTCGGCACCTCTCCTCTTTTCAGACATGTGCCAGTGGTTCCCTAAGCCTTCCTAGCCTTTAAGTCACTATGATATAACCCCCGAGTTTGTTTAGTTCAAAGCCAACTTTCCTTGGTTGAGTTTTTGCAAACCCTATGCTTCTCATGAACCACTTTGAACCTATTTGAACTCCGGCTCAAAGTAGTTCAAAGAAGTTCAATTGAAGATTATTTTTCTAATGTTGGAAATGCAGGTGGGACCTTGGCTTACATCATCATTTGGTAGTGAACCTCTTTGAACTTGTTTGAACCTTGGATTGAAGAAGTTCAAAGAAGTTCAAGAGTAAATGGCAGGTAAATCTAGAAGTGATGTGACAGCTTAAGAGGTAGACAATGTAATTGGGAGGTGAAGTTATGGTTGATTTCGAGTACAGATAGTTTTGAAAAGATGATAGCCACAAGGTAAATCTGGAGTGGAGATTTGAATTGCGGTGAAAGGAATCATAAACACAAGTGAAGGATACCACTTAAAGGGAATTAATGACATTTTTAAAGGTTGCAGATTTCAATGACACTCAGTTCTAATATCATAATTTCTCAACTCACTCTAATCAATGCTACCATTTAATTCTCCTTAAGTCAATCTTTTATGGTATGAATTCTCAAAATATAAGTATTCCTATAAGCTCTTTCTTTCTATTATGAATTTGTGAAGTCTTGACTGTGGAAGAAGGAGGTTATTTTCTTAGGTCTATAGAATATAGGTAGCCATTGAAAGCTCTCATTTATTTTCTATTCCTATTTGATAAGTATTTTACAAAGGAGGGGGTTACTTTTTTGTTTGTTTTCGAGTAGAAATGATGAGGTCTATCATGCAATTCTTTGGAAACCTTACGAACATTGTATGTCATTCTCCTGTAATTACAGACATAGACTTGTTAGGGGTTGAGGTAGAAAAGATGGTGCATAATCTCACAAACAAGGCAACAGAGGATTACATTTTAGAGTTCTTGTCGAGTGGGCTGTTAGAAGCTGTGGCTTTCCCTCCAACAGTAGTGAGTCTAGAGTTAATCCAACAATATATTAATCACTATGACATTAAGTCTAAATGTATAGTGAATACTGGAGGCCAGCCCCTTTTATCCATGACCAGGGAGACCATAGTGTCCATTTTCAAAATCCCTAATGAAGCCTTTGCCAATTTTACCCCTACCCAGTCTCTTGCCTAGTTTCGAGAGAATATTGATAAAAATCATAGTCACATGGCCCGGAAATGGAACAAAAATTTCTATAAGGGAGGATCCCAGTTAACCAAAATATTAACCAGAGACCATATGAAACCGCATGTTCACAATATAATGGTTTTGCTTCATCAACTGAAAGGTGAAGAACAGGTTCTCCTATTTGAAGACTAGATGTACCATTTTATAGAGATAGTCCTTGAAGGTAGACAACATCTTGACTAGAAAAAAAATATTGCCAGCTCTTTGAGAGATCAACTTAAGAAAGCTCAAATGATAAAGAAAGAATTTTACATGTCTTCCTATCTAGTTTACTATCTTGCATGCACCCAGGACTTAGGAGATATTCCTCATGAACCATGGAATGAGGATTTGAATGTTTATGAATATTGTCCATTGTTAAAGAAAGACAAGGTTCTCAAAGATTATAGGAGAGTTCATGATATTTTCCTTGGAAAGCTATGTTACCAGTTGGAGGGAACCCCAAATTAGAGGATATCTTTGGAAGCATGGAAATTGGTTCAAACATACGGTAGCTTCTATATCCAATTTCCATGTTTCACATACATCAGGGTAGGAGGTTTTGATGAGGAACCCCTTAAGCTTCCTAGATTTGCCTTTGATTGTTTCATATTGGCTGAGGTCTGCAGATAGTTGTTCACTGTGATTAAAAATACTTTATCAGAGGAAAAGTGGGCTTCAATGTTTCTAATCAAGTTGAGAACTCTGGTCTACAACAGTATGATTCATGCCTCTATAATAGGTAGTAATCTGGAAAGCTTCCACATGCAGTTCTATGAGCCGAGTAGAGGCTTTGATAGCAAAGGTTTTTCCAGATAGGTTCTGAGCTTAGGAAATTACCCATCACCAAGTTCATACATTGAAAATTTATGGGATGATCTGGGAGATGAAAAACCAGTCAGAAAAGGGGATCATTCTAGACTTCTAGCTCCACAGATTGAGCTATTGCAATTAAAATTTTATACAAGTGGAATAGATGAAGATGCTTCTAAAATTATAGGTTTAGAGAGTGATATTTTAGAAACAGAGAGTTCCCCAGACATTGATTGGGAAAGGGAAGAAGAGGACAGTATAAAGCTGAGAGCCAAAACCATTTTTGGGGTCACTCAAGCTTGGATCGAAAAGAAAAGATAGGAGAAAATAAAGAGCCCCCCTCCTAAGAAACATAATGCAGACTCTGCTTAAGGTAATGTGAATCTTGCTTTACCTAATGTATCTCCTTTGATTACTAATGCAAGTAGAATCTCATCTTCTAAGAGGAAAAAAATGTCTGGTGGACATCCTACTGCACACCAGATAAGGCCCAGAACTAGATCTGAAAGTCATGCGCAGATGGCGTCTCCAGGTTCTAAGTATATCGACATCGAGATCAATGATGAAGATATTTCATTTTCACCCAAACACTAGGAAAAGGATCAGGGAACACCTACTAGAAATCATAAGGTTCAATAGGAAAGTGTCACTCCTCTCGAGACATCTGATAACATAATGGTTACAAGTTCAATACCCCCATGGCTCACTAATTCAGTGAATAGGAAAAGAATCTTTAAGCCTATCTCCTTACCAGTAAAGAAGATCATCATGAAATATTTTGTCCACACTCCCAAGGCTAAGAAGATGAAGAATAACACGAGGTTATCCACTGATCCTTCCACCAAGAAAGTAACTGCAAAAATTGCACCACCTTTAAGCCCAATGAAGGAGTACAACAACCTGAAATGGAAGACTTCAAGGTTACCAAAAATGGAACCTGGTGTTTTGACTTATAGGGATTCTAGGGATCACCTTTTCAAATTTTCAGCTAATCACATGCTTGGAAAGTCACAAAAAGATGGAAGGGAAAAACATGAGCTGAAGCAACTACTGATTACTATGGATGAGTTCATTACTTCTCTCAGTGACGTTGGAGCCTTACCACTTGCCCAGTCCCCATAGGATTTCAAACCAAACTCAGCAAAGAGTAAAAGAATTGAAGCAAATGCAGCAGGGTAAAGTTTTAATGGATGTTATGAAGACCTGGGTTGATGGGATCATTGGTGAAGGGTGCACCTTCATTCGAGAGTTCATGTCTACTTGCATGGATGGAGAATCTTTTCTTGGTGAAATTCAAACTCTAATTCCTAGCTGGGAGTTAGAAGAGGAAAAATGTGTAGCTGTTGTTATCCAAGTACAGGAGATAGAAACATATGGGGTAGCTCAATTCCAAGTAGAGAACCCTGTGAAGTTAATTGATCCCTACATGTTTATTTTAAAACAAAATCTTGGCTAGAAAGGGTCACTATTTAAAGCTACAATTGCGCGAGTCTGGGCAATGGAGGGGGAAGTTAAGGATATGCATGCCAATGCCCTGAAGGATATCAAGATAGTAAAACCTTCAAGCATTCTGCAAATTGATGAGGGAAGTCGGGATGCTGACGCCATGATTAAGGTCTTTGTGGATACCATGAGCGCCCTGAAGGCAAATGAAGGACCAACTGTTCAAGATTTCAGCAAAATAGCTAATGTGGAATCTATGTTTCTTTTGAACAGGGGACAGGTGGCCAAGTAGTGATAGAGAATCCGAGAGCTGAAATGGGAGAAAAATGCATGTCAGGCAAAGTTAGTTGGTTTAAAGAACTTGCACTTACAACTGGCTCAAGAATTAGTGAACATGTTCAAAACTTGGAAGTTGGTACAAACTACCACATCGCAAGATCAATGAAGGAAAATGGAAATTTTCTGGGTGACTTTTTATGTTTTATGGTTTAAGGACATGTGTCATTACAACTTTAGTCTAAATGTGTAACTGGTTTTTAACTATTTTTGTTGTGTGTCCGAGAGGCCAAGTTTTTCTGGAGGCTCTCTTGGATCTCAAACTATAAATGCTCGAGCATTAAACTTTTAAGGGTTAGAAATTTCTGATAGAATAGTAGTTTAGATATTTCCTAGTTTTTGGTTAAGTAATGAGAATTGATCGGAAGGAACAGTAATTGTCTTTTTTTTTGGTTTTTGACTTTGATCCAGTCCAGTATAAATATATAAGTGCAAAGTTTGGTTTGGATCTTTGAATTGAAACTTATGGTGTATTGATTACTTTGTGAATTGAGTATACCTTATTCTTCGCATGAATTGTTTATGCATAGCTATTGTTCAACTTTCTGGATAATTCTCTTTCTTGGTTGTTTATTGTAAGTCTGTTTTCCTAGAAAATTAGCAGAACTTTGTTTCCCTGTAGTGTCTATCTTGCATCTTTTTATACTAAAAAATACCTCGATACCAAAGAGTATTTGAGTGATCCTTCCACGCTTACGAGTTAAAAGTGTATGTATTTATTTTTTTGTTAAAAATTCATTGAATATCTAAGAAAGAAGATGAACCTTGAAAAATTAAGAGGGAAGCAATCTCTAATGCTTACCCAACTATTGATGGATTGTTTGTCTTCAAAGGCATAGAGTACTCATAACATTCATTTAATTAGAGGAGACAAATCTATTCGCCAACAGTCACATATTCAACTATTTCATTTTTGTGAGAGGTATATATTCACCCATTCAACTTATCAAACTTATTATTCCTTGATACAATATTACATTTGTTTATAATTGATTCATTATGTTGATAATGTTAAAATCGATGAATATCTTATCATTTTCATGTATACCAACAAGCTATACTATTTAGATTATAGACACTTGTTTCTATGTATGGTAGTTATTGAAATATCCTTTTATAGTGGCACATAACATGATGAATACATTATAACGATTTTTTTTTTGCCTCAAGAAAAATGGGAGAGTTTTTTGACATTATTGTTCTTGATGCAATTTGAAAAAAGTAGTAATGATAGGTTGGAAATTCAATTGAACTAATGACATGGTCTTTAACAGCTAGAATTGGATATTTTTTGTTTTAGCCCACATCAACTATGGTTTTGAACCTTGGTTTCAGATGCTATTTCAAAACTTGGCTATCTTTAAGACACTTGGAAAATTCGTATGGTGAATGTCAAATTTCATTATCTTTTGTTAAGGAATTGTTTTCTTGAGCATCATTCATAAAAGTTGTTGTAAGTTTTTGTTCTATGCTTCTTTGTGAAACCCTACGTGCCGGTGTGATGCTGTTTTTAGTTGATCTTGAAGAACATTTGTTTACTTTCAGTTATGTGTTTTTGATATGTTACAAGTCTTTATCATAGGAATATTTTGACAGTTCTTTTTTGGCATCTTTCGCAGTGATTAAGAGGTATTATGGAGTTTTCCATATCACAGGCAAAATAGTGGTTATTATTCTTTGATGCTTTGTTTTTTTTCTCTCATAGTTGCTAATATTTTTTCTTCTCTCTTGACATGCATGATCAAAATGTTGAGAAAATTGATTCTCGTAGCCTACTAGAGTAATAGTGAGATAAACAAATAAAATATGAAAGGCTCTCAGATTCATCATCATTGAAAAGTTTCTACAACATAGTCAGAGCTAAATTATTTCAAATTACAGCCTTCCTCAGGTATGGTTTAGTTCTGAAACCATTTGTAATTGAAGTTCTTCGTTTGTGAATGTAAATCATCAGAAACATGCATGATGTATTTGTTTAAGAAAGAAGCTTATCATGAAGAAAAGAATGTTGATAAAGAGGGTTTTTCTGTGCGTTTATATTCTTGGGTATTTATAAGGAAGTCAAATTTGAAAAAGGGCAAAAAAATGTTTGTCAGTTATAATTGGCTCCTGTGAAAATAAATGGGTTTATTTCATACTAATAAGTTATTCTTAAATTGAAGGAAATGTTTTGTTTTACGCTGACTGTGGAAGAATAAAGGTTGCAAATAGATTTTTATATATACTTGATCAGTTATGATAACAACATGCTTAGCTTGTCAACTTCAAGTGAATCTTTCAAAGGGAAGTTCAACTTACTCAAATCAGAGAGTTTTGACTCAAACTGTTTCAGATCGGTTTTAGAAGTTCTTTTTTAGAGTTTCTCGCTCTGTCGAATAGAAAATGAAATGGTACTTGCACAAGGTTATGGGTGAATCATGAAATTCATGTTAAAATATATCAACCCTCTTCAATGGTTTTCTTAAAAATAAAAACACTTATTTTTTCTATAACTGTTATTAAGGAAGTGAAAGTTTTACTCTTGATGTATTCTCATATAAGAATGTGTGTATCCAAAGTAGATAAGAGATTTAAGAGGAGAATTTTCATACCTTCTTATGTGTGGAACGTGAAGTTGTACTGAAAGATATCTAATACGATTATCTATATGTATGATTGCATGAAATCTGAACAAGTATTCATATATATATATGTAATTTGATGAACTACATTGTAAAAGAAAATGGTGGAGTTGATGCTCCCTGCAGTTGAAGCTGCAAAACGTTGTAAAGAAGAGTTTGTGCTCAATAAAGATTGCATATTTCAGAGTGATTTTTCTCCCTATACAAAAACCTATTTCATTTTGAGTGTTTCCCACTCAGTACAAATCCTTCTGTTGTCTCTTTTGTGAGTTGTTCAATGTTGCTCTGATATCTTTCCCTTTGTTCAGTTGCATTTATTAATATGTATACTTTTGCCTATGTGAATTCTATATGAAAGAAAAAAAATTTCTTGTTAAAGATGAAATAATTCCTTCTACTTTGATTCACCCCCCCGCCTCCCTATCTCAGAGTAGCATCCCCTTCCAACAGTATTGATGGTGCTTCATTTGGTTGAGCTCAAAGCACCAAAAAACATTAGGATGTATATTATTGCTTTCGGACGGATGAAATATGATGTTTGTTTTTAAGTTAAGTGATTGTTTGTTGAATGGAGTTTAAGTTTAAATTATTGTTACATAAATTTTATAAATTTATTCTATGAAAACAGTTTTAGTGATTTCAAATGAATAATTTTTTTTATTGTTTTTATTTTATAGATGAGTATTTTTTGTAAATATAAATTTAGAGAAAACAAATAGTAAATAAATGATTATTTAATACTAGTTATTATTTATTAAATTAAAAGTATTCATTATATTGTCAAAATAATCTTAATAATTTTAAATAAATAACATAAAAGTAATTTGAAACTTGACAAAAAATTGTTAAAGATTTTTATTAATTAATTATGTTTTTATCATAAATTTTAATGATATATTAAAAAAAATATTTAATGCATAAGTATTGAGTTGTTTTATTTATGATATTTTATTTTATTTTGTAAGGATTATTTTGTTTTAATAATACTTTCAGATTTTTATTTCATTAGTTATTTGTATTTATTATAAAATTTATTTCATTCATTTATATTGTTATGATATCATGTTTTGCATCTTGTTGTTGTTGAATGTCTCTCACCATAATTAGTTAGCAATCTTAATATATATTTGTAAATTCTTAATGAAAAATAGAAGTTCTTTGGTTATAATTAAAAATTACAATCAAGGAAAATTCTTAATTCCTCTCGAATGCTTGTGGTTCAAAGAGTAAATGATCTCTGGAGAGTTGATTGATGCGGTGGGCACTCAGTGTTGTAGAGTCCAGAACTAGAAAATAGTGACTTGAGTGTGCGGTTGGAAGAGGAGACCAATGATAATTTCAAACATTAACTCTTTGGTGGATCTGTTCAGCAGAGGGAATTTCTTGGAGTACTCCAATAACTGGGTGACAGAGCGTGATCTGCTTGGAAATCGAAAGAGCATGATCTTCCCCTCCATCGTTCGCTCTTCCAACTTCTCCTATAGGAATGGAGGCTAGGGTTTGAGCCGACTGAGAAGAGGCAGCGACAGCAGAAAAATGGGTATTACAGACAGCCCAAAAACTTTGGCATCCGAAAAAGGGGAGAAAAGTTCCGTATGCGCAAAGCCCAAAAAACTTTGGTGTCCGCAAAGCCTAAAAATACATCAAGTCTGCAAAGTCCAAAAATTCATCAAGTGTGTATTTGATAGATTCTGTGTAGCTTGAGGAAGATTTGCTAAGAGATTATCTTGAGGAAGATCTGCCAACCAAGATCTGCAACTTTCTAAAAACCCCAAAAACATCATTTTAGTTCATCCTGAAATTTGTACGGAAAAGGGTTAGGGTTTCTTGAAAGTTTCTTCTGCGAGAGCTTACAATGAGTGGATGTTTACACTGCACTTGCGGTTCAAAGAGTAAATGATCTTTGGAGAGTTGATTGATGTGGTGGGCGTTCACTGTTGCAGAGTCCAGAACCAAAAAATAGTGACTTGAGTGTGCGGTTGGAAGAGGAGACCAGTGATAATTTCAAGCATTAATTCTTTGGTGGATCTGTTCAGTAGAGGGAATTTCTTCAACTACTCCAATAACCAGGTTATAGATCGTGATCTTCTTGGAAATCGAAAGATCATGATATTCCCCTCCACTATTTGCTCTTCCAACTTCTCCTATAGGAATGGCGGCTAGGGTTTGAGCCGACTAAGAAGAGGCGATGGTAGCAGAAAAAAGGGTATTGCACATAGCCCAAAAACTTTGACATCCAAAAAAGGGAGAAAACTTTCGTATGCGCAAAGCCCAAAAAACTTCATTCTCCGCAAAGTCCGAAAATACATCAAGTCCGCAAAGTCCAAAAATTCATCAACTATGCATTTGACAGATTTTGTGTAGCTTGAGGTCACAAATCAGCCATGATCCGATGTATCCCGCTGCACCAATCACACACACTCATTTTACAGTCTGCTTGTCCTCATCTGCCATATTTTTCTCAGGACTGGGCCGCTTTCACATGATATTAGTTCAAGCTAGCAATAAAACTAGAAGTTACCGGAGAGGCTCCAGCGACTAGGGTTTGAACAATTTCAGAGTTGTGAATACATTTCTTTGCAGCTTCTGGTCGATGCCCACGGCCTGGGCAATATTAAATTTCTACTTCTGAGCCAAGTGCAGATATTAGAAACATGGAGAGGAGGACACCAGGCTTCCAGAGAAATTTGAGAGGTTTGCACACTTTAAGAGGAAACCAGGCTTTGGGAGGAAATCAAAACTCTGAGGGGAAAGGCAACCATCCTTCATTTTTCAGAAGCAATCATTGGCTAGCAAGACTAGACAGTCAAGGAGTAACACAAAAAGATGGTATGGCTCGAAGGTTTGGGGGCTTTCTCAGCCGGGAGAGAAATGGGCTCGAGAATTTTGAAAGGCAAAGGTTTCCCCAAGGAAATCATCCTCACCCAAGAGCTTATCCTCAACACAATAGATTCAATATCCAAAATAGGGGAGGATATTAGAGCAACAATGTTTCAAATCACGCCTTACCCAACAAATGGTTTTATTTTAATTTTTCAAAAAATGGGTTTGGTTCTACATTACAGAAGAGCAAAAATCTGAATCCAAACTTAATCCCCATTTTTCTAACATCTTCTAGAGGCATTCCATTTAACCCCCCTCTGCCTAAAAAAGCATGGACGAACATTCATTGGAGGATACGTAGGAAGAGATTGGCTCTCTTAGGTCCAATCAGACATTCTCATCCCATTAAGGGTTTCCCTAAGGCAGTTCCAAAGATTTGGAAACTAATCCCGATGGAGGGCATTCAAAGCAAAATCATTGAAACTTCTAAGTAGCAAGGCTTAATAGGTGTGGGGGAAGATCTCTATCGACACCATACTATATTCAAGGGCCCCTCTCATAGCTTGGAATTATAAAAAATGGACCAGGTACCATTTATTACTTTCTTAGAAGATACACTTAAACATAGAAATTTTTTTTTTTTACATCAAGGTATTATATGCAAGTTTTGGGATATAAAGGTGACATTCAATGAATTTAAGACTTGGGTCTTGAACAATTGGGGAAATCTTTCACAGATAGAAACACTAGATAATGAAATGGGATATTTCATGGTGTTATTCAAAGACAAAATAGAGAGAGACTCCATATTTAGGCAAAAAGGTTGGTTTTACAAAAACAAAGGTCTGCATATGCAACAATGATCTCCTAATTTTAATAGCACCAAAAACCTCATCAAGTTTGTTCCGATGTGGATTAATCTATTAAACCTCCCATTCAAATATAGAGATCCAGAAATGATACAAATTATTGGCAACAAAGTGGGCATTTACTTATCTCACCATTTTGATAAACCCTCGGCTTCTACTTGGATATGTCTGTTAATGAATGTGGAAAAGGAATTGCCCAATTCCATTAAGTTCATTTCTGAGTACGGGGTGTGGATTCAGATGATTTCTTATGCTTCTGATAAGACAATAATTCCAGAAAAATAATTCCTACGGAAACCACTTCTTTAGTTCTTCAAAGTAGTCAAATAATGCCATCATCTAAGCATGCTTCTCATATTCATCATCAAGATAGCTTCTACGAGATTTTGAAAATCTTTCTATGCTTTCTTTTCAGAAAAATTATTTCATTTAAAGGGAAAATTGGTGGCTCCCAAACACTTCTTCTGACTTATCCCCCTCAAGAATAATCTGCAATCTCAGATCTAGATGTATCTTTGATAGCTCAGACCATGGTGAATCTCCCCTCAAGACTTAAAGTAAATAGAGAACTGCAAGTTTTGCCAAGGAGAAAATATTGGCTAAATATGAAAGCTTTTGAGGAGATTTTTGGTAAATCTAGGGGCTCAGTTAAACCTTTACTAATCTCCTGCCCTCAGCCAACATTTTACTTGGTCCTGAAATTTAATTATGGCTAGGTAGAGCATTTCATCTCCTTCTGGTTCAGACAAGTTCAAAAGGAATTGCTAGAAGAAATTGTTGATCAAGTTCTTCATGAAGATCATCCTCTGAGCCCTATTAAGGAATTGGATAGCCTCCCAACGACATCAGCTCTAAGGGTTGAGGATTTTGAAATTCCTAATAAAGAAGATGATAACCACCAAGGCTTCCTCCAACTTGAGGATGAAATTTTAAAAATAAGGCTCTATGACCTAAGGGATTTTGATCAGATCCTTCACAAAGGTCACCCTCATAGCCCCACAAAGGAATTGTTCAGCACCTCATCAGATTCAGCTCTTGGGAAGGAAGCTTCTGAAAAGCTATATCAAGAAGATGACAATAGTCAGGATCCCCTCAA
This sequence comes from Chamaecyparis obtusa, assembly GCA_027943335.1. Classification (NCBI taxonomy): domain Eukaryota; kingdom Viridiplantae; phylum Streptophyta; class Pinopsida; order Cupressales; family Cupressaceae; genus Chamaecyparis; species Chamaecyparis obtusa. The sequence goes on from BSBK01011617.1 coordinate 131,365, forward strand.
GATTGAGGATGATATTTTAAAAATGAGACTTTGTGATCTTAGGGAGTCCGCAAAGGTTAAAAATTGTTCTCCTTTCCCATCCCCTTCTCAACAAGCATCAAAGATCCATAAAATTTCTCCTAACTCAGGATGTAGGAAATCTTCAAGGATCAGAAATAAAGGAAAAAAGGATTCAAATAAAGACCCATTGCTAGAGTTACCATACTCATTAGCTAAAAAAAAAATGAAAGGAGGCTTAATTTCCCTCAAACCTTTGAAGAAGAAAATCAGCAATAGTAATCATCCCTCAGTGCAGGACGCGGTCTCAAGATGCATAGAATAACCCATTTCATCCAGACTACAAGCTGTCTATGATCCTTTTGGAAGTGCCCCAAGTGATCAGTATTCAACTAACTCCTTTTCATCCACCTTGGTGGAAAAAATGCTTGAAGATGACTACATTGAAGATGAAGAAAGATTGATGGATATTGACTTTCTAGAGGATGCCTCAGAGATCAACTTTAGCTCTATAGAATCGGCAGGGGTTAAGACTAAGGATTCCTACACTAAAAAGCCTTTAGAACATCCCAATTTCACATTAGGCTTAATGAAAATGGATCATAAAATTGCTCTAGACTATGGTTCAGTGAAAAAGAAAGGTAGGAGCAGGAAATCAATAGCTATTCTGAGAGATGAAATTGGAGAAGAACATGATCAAGCCAAGATAACAGCATATCTGAATGTAGGGAAGGGGAAGTTGCTTCCCAAGTCTCAATGAGACTCCTATCCTAGAATGTTAGGGGTCTAAATGCCCCTAACAAACAATGGTTGGTTAAACGTTGTATATGGTCATCCAAAGAAGATGTCATTTTCCTTCAAGAGACTAAAATGAGTAAGGATCAGTTAGCCTCATTTCTCCTGACCTTAGGTGATTGGAAAGCTTCAACAGTTGAAGCAACAGGTTCTTTAGGGGGTATGGCAATTTCATGGAATCCAAGATCTTCTCACTATTCTCATATCATGGATTTAATGAATTGGATGGGGGGCAAAATTCTTAGTACAAAATCAAATCTAAGTATATTTGTAATCAATGTTTATGGTCCCATTTCCAGAAGAAGAAAAATGGAGATTTGGGAGGAAATTAGCAACTGGTTTCTTTCATGGCCTGCAGGAAATTTTATTCTGGGTGGAGACTTCAATGCTGTCATTCATGCATCAGAAAAAAGGGTGTATCTCAAATATCTTCTCAATCTAAAGTAGACTTTCAGGACTGGCTTCAAAGAGATGATCTCATGGAAATTGATTTGGAGAATGGAGCTTATACTTGGTCCAATAGAAGAATGGGTTTCAATAATATTTTAGAAAAGTTGGATAGGTTTCTCTATAAAGGAGATATCACCTCCTTTCCTTTTGATTTAAAAGCTTCTATTTACCCCTCCTCGGGCTCTGATCACTTTCCCATTTCTTTGGACATTGTTGAAGAGGACAAACTGTATAAATGCTCTTTCAAATTTGAAAACATGTGGCTCAAAGAAGAAAATTTCTCAGAGGTGATCAAAGATTGGTCGTTAGAGGTTAAGGTTGAAGGCTCCAAACTCTTTAGTTTTGTTTCAAAACTTAAATTCATCAAACAAAATCTTCTAATTTGGAACAAAACCCATTTCAAGAACATCTTTTCATCCAAAGAAGAAATTGAATTAAAGCTTTCAAATTTAAAAAAACATTATTATGCAAAATGGGATGAACCAAGATTTACACATGGTAGAGAAAGATTTACTCAAGGATTTGGAAGATGTTCTCAGCAAAGAGGAAATTTTTTGGAAATAGAAATCAAGGGAAAATTGGTTAGCAGCAAATGATAAAAATACCAAATTTTTTCACTCCAACACTAAGTGTCGTAGAAACACAAACATGATTCTTCAAATTGCCAAATCTGAGGGATCCATCTTGTCAGATCAAAAAGAGATTCAGAAGGAAATTGTATAATTTTTCTCTAAACTCCTGAACAATTCAAATAGCTCCCCTCTTATATGTCAGCAAGAGTTACTATGCAACATTCCTAAAATCTTATCGGATGGTGACAACCAAAATCTTATGAGAGCATTCACGAAAGATGAAATTTTTCAAACTTTATCACAAATGGCCCCAGATAAAGCCCCAGGCCCAGATGATTTCCCTCCCTATTTTTTTCTACATTGTTGGAATGTGTTCGGGAAGGAATTCATAGCAGCCTTGGAAGCAGCCAGATCTTTAGGTAGATTTCTAACTGAAATCAATAACACTTTTATTGCTCTCATTCCTAAAAAAGAAAATGCTAATTCTATAGATGAATTCAAACCCATTGCATTATGTAATACCATTTATAAGGTCTTATCAAAAGCTCTTGCAAATAGATTAAAGTTAATCTTAGGCAAAATCATTAGAGAAGAGCAAACCGGGTTTGTTTCGGGTAGATCTATATTTGATGGCATCATTATCACACAAGAGACTATCCACTCTATTTAGCATTCCAAAAAATCCAGTGTGATCATTAAACTGGACATTAAGAAAGCCTATGAAAAAGTTAATTGGAGATTCTTATCCAAATGCATGGAAGGTTTCGGTTTTTCTAAGGCATGGATAAATCTAATTTTCTATTGCATATCTTCCCCAAAATATTCCATCTTGATAAATGGTTCCCCTCAAGGCCTTTTTGGAGGTTTGAATGGCATTAGACAAGGGGATCCTCTATCCCCCTTTTTGTACATCATAATGGCAGAAGCTCTGGGCCGCAACATTATCAGTCTTCAACTTCAAGGTGGCATTAGAGGGATTGCAGTCACTTCTTCAGTTTGTCCAATCACCCATCAGCAGTTTGCTGATGACACTCTTCTTTTTGGCTTCGGTTCAGTCAAGCAAGCCAGTCAATTTGAGGAAATTTTGCATAAATATGCTCTAGCTTCAGGTCACGCTGTAAACAAAGACAAGTTGGTCATCTTTTTCTTTCATACAAAGAAGAGAGTGCAACTAAAAATTGAGTCCTTATTGGCATTCAAAGTAGCATTTCTTCCTTGCACATATCTGGGGATTCCAATTGACAAAACCATTAGGACAATAGGAGTCTCAAAACCAATCAATGAAAGGATGGATCAGAAAATGGTCAGTTGGAAATCTAAATGGTTATCATGGGCGGGCAGGATTGTCATGATCAAAGCTACACTTTCAGCAATTCCTATTTACCTTTTGTCTTGCCTATCTTTGTCATCAACTGGTCATATGGATATAGTCAAAAAGATTAGGGATTTCTTTTGGAAAGGTTGTGATCAGAATAGGAAATTCAAGCTCATCTCTTGGGAAAACATTTGTAAACCTATATCAGCTGGAGGCAGGGGGATTAAAAACCAAATGTGGTAGAATTTAGCTTTGGGTGCTAAATTGTATTGGAAATTGATAAAAAATTAGGATTATAAGTGGGTCATAATTCTCAAAGGCAAATATTTGGGCTCAGAAGTGGGTCATGAGGTTTTCTGCATCAAAACTTTTCCTACAGGATCTAGGATTTGGAATTTTATATCAAAATCCAGACATATTGTGGACTCAAATCTCTCCTGGAATGTCAGAAATGGTAACTCAGGCAGATTTTAGGACTCTTGGGGAGGGTACCCAATCAACAATCTATTCTAGGCCTTAATCAAATAATGCAGCTTTGCCAATCGGCTTGGGGTCCTCTGCTCAAAGATTACATTCTCCCATATCCCTCTTCAGTTGTGGATGGCTCGTGGCATTGGAAGGATTTTTCAAGTGTGGGGGAAGATATTCAAGAATCAAATCTTTTAAAAGAAATTCTACAAAATAGATCTTTTCTTCTTAAAAATGGGAGAGATGAGATTATATGGAATGGCTCCAAGAATGGCATCTAGAAAGTGAAGGAGGGATATAAATTTTTATCCGGGCATCTTCAGGACTCTGTTTCAATTCCGATTCACTTATGTTGGAATAAATTGTGCCTCCCTAAGGCTGGAGTTTTTCTATGGGCAACATCTTAGGGGCGTATCTTAACAACAAACATATTTTTAAAAATGGGATTCCTGGGCCCATCAAGATGCTCTCCCTGTTTTTATCATGAAGAAACATACAATCATTTGTTACTTTCTTGCCCCTTTTCCATGAAATGTTGGGAATGGTTATGTTCTAAATTGAATTGGTATTCTGCCCATTCACAAGACATCCAATCTCATCTTCTTTCTTGGCCTTCACTCTTCAAAGAAAGTCTCTATGGAAATTTTTGGATCATTTCTCCCTCCATTGTAATATGGGAAATATGGAAAGAGAGAAATAGGAGGCTCTTTCAAGAAAAATCATTGGCAATCTGTTGGTTCCTGAAAAGGAGTTTACACTCAAAGAGACACCAATATGCCTATGATGGATATTAAGGATTGGTTAGTTCAAAATGTGGGCAATCTATAGGCAACTGGACCAACTATAGGGATGGATATTCCCTCTTCTGCTTCTGGCTCTGTGAAACCAAGGCGGGTACACCTGATCCAATAGTTGTAACTCTAACTGATAGTCTTAACTCTGCCCTTTATTTCTTTATTGGATCTTTCAACAGATGAAAATAGTGAGAGAATACTAAACAACAACCTATTGTTCATTGATCCTCCATCACTGGGTAGGACAATATATAAATGTAAATGAAAGTAAACACTGGTAATGATTTAATGATTCTTGCAGAATATAAACAATCATGCCAAAGATGAACCAGTATAGAAGATACTAATCTTTGATCAGTGCCTTATCCATTGGGCAATATATCTGAAATAGATACAGAATACAAGAACCTAGATTCCAAGCCATAAACACAATAAACCAGATTCATACACTGCTTACAAACATCCTTCCTGACTGAACTAAATGAATTTATGTTTCACTCATAGAATTTTAACCTGATCCTGGATCAAGGCTGAGAGATAAAACATATACACAAGTAAACCCTATGCAAAGAGTCAGAAAACTCAAAACCCAAGAAACACAACTGAAGGAGAGATTTGAAAACTGAAATTGCATTAAGTGTAAGGATTCTAACTCCAATATAACAAACTATTTTAGAACACTGCACTTAGACAATATGCAAAAGACTTTGAAGGTTTTTTTCCCTTTACTGATACAACCTACAAAACATGTTACAATCTAGACTGAGGATACACAATGAGCTTTTCAGCTTCCTGTGTCAAGAATTTCCAGCCAGTCTTTTTTAAAACGGTTACAAAATTCCCTTTATAGAAATAGGGATCAAAAATATCAGTTAGGGCACCTTTTAGGGCAACACTAATAACCCTAAAACTTTCAAAAATATCTCAGAAAAGATCTCAAGAAAATCTGATTGGAAAATACATTCCGGAAACTTTCACAAAATATCTGCAATCCTTTACCTAAACAGGACCCGGATGATACAGACCATTACTGCTCTCACCAACCATCTTAGAACAAAAAATAAACATCATTACTCCGTTCCTCATTCCGAGATGATTCCGACGATATATAATATGTCTATGTTTGGATGAAAATAAGATCCAGGCACCATTTTTTACGAGCAGACAGTATAAATGAAAATATTTAAAAAAATCTGAATAGTCTGGCCTTATTAAATCCAGAAATCAAAATTATGCAGGCATTTGAAATTTTTTAAGCGGGCCCCATGCCACGTGGTGCTTTGTCGCTGAACTGCTATGGTTATCTGGCGTGCAACTTTCTTTGGCGGACCAGCGACCACCGTTGATCTGGGCACAGATCCCGAGATCTGAATGGACCTGCATACTCAACATTTCATTAAAATATATTTACCTTGCGCACTGGGCCCATGTTCCACATCATTAATCATCTTGGGTCACGTGCACGTGAGGGAGACCACAAAGTCTTCCTTTCTCATTGCTTTACAAGGCTTATTGTGTGTTTTTTATTATAAAGACTAAAAACTTACACCTCCGGTTGAATGTGGGATATCCCAACATAAATAAAAACACTGAAAACTCATCCATCTCTCTGCGAAAATGTCCATTACTTTGCTGGGCATTTTTGATGCAAGTGCTGGGCGTTTTACTTTGTTGCTGGACGTTTTTTAAGCTTGCCTAGGCGTTTTTGATATAGCTGGGTCATTTTTAATGGTGTTGGGCTTTGTCTTCATGCTGAAAACTCTTAAAACGCTGCCAAGTCTCCCTTCTAAATGTTGGGCATGGGTTTTGGATGTGGGGACTTTGATTTGGGCGCTGGGAATTGTTTGAAACGCTGGATATCCTTTTCAAACGCTGCTGGTCTTTCTTTTTCTTTTTTGAAATGTTGAGACTTCATTAATGGCGCTGGTTCCTTCCTTAAAACGCTGCCTCTGTTTCAATATATCCATGAGTCTAAAAAGAGGCACATACTTTCCAAATAAAGTGCACATAAGATGCAAGAAAAAATGCACCAATGCTTTGCTAAAAACGTGAGCAACACTTCATTAATTCAATGGTGAATGTTGGCATCATAATACAAACATGCTTGTGATGCTCCCAGATGTACAGAGCAATACCATTCTCAAAGCAAAATCCGGATGCAATCACACTTTATTTTATTATGCTGTCCCTGGAGTCATCTCTCTCAAAATGTCACACAATCATCCACAAGAAATCGACAGAGGCCTCTTAAAATATAATGGGACAGGCTGGACCCCAAGTGGGTCCGGCCTAAAAATTTTTCGAACTCAAACAACTGGCCTTTAAAACAACCCAGGATGATTAGCCTCTTCAACTGGATCCGATCCGGCTTACCGGATATTAAAAATGACTTTAATTTCACTATTTCACCAGTCGGCAATTCATGATAAAGTGACCCTGATCGCATCATTAAAACACTGATGAAAACTTATCCATGGAAACTGAAAGCTGGCAGAGACGGACTTTGTACCATAGACAATAACCCCATAAAACGGCTTCGCCCAGAAGTGAACGAGGTGAGAGATTTTAAAACTTGAAAATGCCGTTCAGAATTGCCGGCAAGCAAAAACTGAAAATCACTGCCGACTGCCCCAGAAAGAGTCAAACTAAAAATATCAAATGATGAGCTGGGGACGAGCCACTGGAATTGGAAGAAATTTCATGTACAAGGATAAAAAAAAACCAACTGCCAACTGGAGACAATCGCCCATTCAAAAGCTATGAATTAATGAAAATGAATACTTTATAGAACTTTCTATCTGCACTTTATCAATATAAAACCCCTTTTTATCTGACCTGGCAATCTCGTCAAATGGAAACTTCACAACCTGAAACCTGGGATAGACAATCCCTTTGCGATGTAGAAGATGAGGCCACAATTAGATTTATCAAATGATCACTTGGTTGCCCGGGAATAATCCTCAAAGTTGCGCCCTCAAACATTTTTAGTGAAATTCATAAAAATTGGCTCTGGAATCGATTGAGAAAAATCATCAATCGGATTCGTCATAAGATGAAACTTATCATGGACAAACACCCTCATGTCTACATTACAAATCAACCTTCAATTATGGTTGACCTCGATCTAGGCGCGAATGACAAGATCTCAAACTGGGCCACTCACCAAACTGAACTGTGCACTGCAGAGAAACTTAACATCTTGCAATCTGAACGGCTCCGAAAAACATGTCAAACGAACAGATGGGAGGCTAGAAATCGGCACAGACCTTCTTTCTCATGCTGACAACAAGATGTAATAACCGACACACCTTCATCAATCTCAGGGTACTTCATGTACTCATCCGAACAGGGCCTTGAACTAAAAAGTATAACTGATCACCATCAAAATGTTAGAAATTGCACACGGAAACAGATCGGGAAACTGGGCTAACGGATTCATCATGACCTATAAACTGGAACACTATGAGTATTTGACCATTAGAACACAAGGCAAAAGGAATTTCATCAATTGAGTCATAGGGTTGAAAATTATAGCCAGTCAAATAGGACCACTGACTAAAATCAGGCAGATTAGAGAAAAAGAACTAATCTGGAAAGCCAACTTCGGGGGAAACAAAAACCTATCAAACGGACTCAAAAAGACTTGAGCTTCAGAAAATAAGCTATCTGATATACATTGTAAACATCCCTAAAGTGGCGAGCCATGAAACATAACAGGACACCAGATATTCAGATACAAACAGGGCCTGCTATATTGATTTGTCATTTCGGCAAAACAAAGCTTTAGGTGAACACCTCAAAATGACTACTCCCTGAACACTTCATATTCATCAATTAGGAGCTGGAACCCATTGCATAGGATAAATGGAAGGTACTAGAGTCTTTTCCCAATTGGTACCTCATGAAATTCATTAGGCCCATCCTTATATGCTCTTGAACTAGGTCACTGAAACTGCTTCTTTGAAACACCGAACCTTGGAATTGAAAAACTTTCTAACTATGGGCTTAAAACCACAAGATTTTTCATAGTACTAATACAATCGAGAAGGTATTAAATAAAATTGAAGTGGCAATAGTGGAAATCATGAACTCCCAGATCCAGACCCACACTTCTATTCATAAATTTTACACTAGTTGGGATGACAAGATGATTAAAAGTTGGCATGGTCTAAAAACACCGATTTCCATTGGCAGGGGATGTAAGGAAAATCTTCATCAAAGATTATCATGCGTTTGGAAAGCCCCTTCCCCGGGTTGGTTCAAACTTAACTTTGATGGTGCCTTGAAAGGCAATCCAGGACCATCAGGTGCAGGCTGCATCATTCATTCCTTAGAGGGACATAGTATTGCTCAATTAGCTATCCATCTGGATCCTGATACCAACAATGTAGATGAAATTAAAGCTTTGTTTCATGGTTTACTATTAGCCAAGGAATTAAGATTGAATAAAGTGGAAATAGAGGGAGATTCAATGATTGTGATAAATGCAATCAAAGCAAGGTCTATTACCAATTGGAAACTACAAGTTTTCCTAGAAATCATCTTAAATTTGATTTCCAAATTTGAATCTATTACAACTAATCACATATACCGTGAGGGCAATGGTAAAGTGGATGACTTGGAAAATGCTACGGTGGGAGGCATCCACATCAGATCAATCTCTCCCGAAATACGACATAATTTTAATCAAACTTGAATTGCTCATTTTCGAGTGCAATGGTTATCTTTTTGGCATTAGCAGTAATCCCAAGAATGGCAAATTGATTTTTTGATCTATCTATGCTTCCTAGCTCTTCATCGCAAAGGTGGTGGTCACTTCACCACCTTTTGGGGTATTTTCGAAACAAGCTGAGATATGTAAGTCTTATGCATCAAATCTGCGGTGGCATTTTGAAGGTCAAAGATCTTCGATTTTGTGAGAGGTTCAGACATTTACCATTTCTAAGCATTGATGGTGGTTCGGAGAAGGCAAAAAATTGCTGGAGATGCTTTCATCTTTGTCTGGGGAGATGGGTTCCAAGTTTTTTCATCTTTTTGAATTTAGGTTCTTATAAATGGTTTTGGCTTTTTAGACTATATCCAGTCATGGGTTATGTGGAATCTGGATGTTATATGGGGCTGAGCTATTTTGCTTCATATTTTCAGCTCCCCTTGTTTAGATCTTTAATTGGTTTCAAACACTACTTTTCTATGTATATTTTAAATATTTTTAGCATATAAATATATATACTACCGGCCTCGACCTTTACCGATAAAAAAAATTTAAAAAATTACAATCAAATAATGTCTATACATATGGATTATCCCATTATAATAATAATATATTATACTAATAGAATTTTATGCATAATATATATTTTATAAACAATTTCTCATGGGAAAAAATAATATACCATTAAAATATTAGATTATTATCTTTATTTTAGTTTTTAACAAATCACACTATTTAAATAAGTGTGACTAATACTTGTGCGGAAATCTTGTAAGGCTTTAACAATGCAACTTTCTTATCAATGGGAGTTAGTATTTTGGTTTGCGTCTCTCCACATTTTCTTGTTCTAGGTATGCAAATCCAAAGTTAAGATTGATGATGTATATGTCGCTTATTTTATTATATTTAGGTCAAACACTTTTGTGTATAATTTTTTTTATACATCTTTTCTTTGGATTTTAGTTCAATTGTGTAGTGTGTCTTAGTTGACACTAAAATGCTAGAAATTCTTTTGCTTGGTTGATATACTTGTGTAAATTTTGGAACATGTTCAACAATGTGTATGTTTCAATGGTACGTATTTTAAGTATATTACTACTCTACAATGCCAGCATATATGGGTTTTCTTGATTCTATATGCTCAATAAGTATATTCATTTGTGCCAACATCTAAAAAGTGAATTATGTGTGAGATAGAATTAGAGAGGTTTTTGAGTGTTTGCAATGCCTTTTTATGGTATACATGAAAATTTTGGTTTCTCCTTGGTGGTGTAAAGGAAAATAGATAATAGTTTTGATAGTTGTGTTGACTTTTGGGTTGAATTAAATCTATCTAATTCTATAATATCCCCTTTCTAGTGTTCATAGTATGATGTGTTTCTAGCCTATTTTTATATAGCCCCAGAGGATAACTGGGACATTAAAGGAACTTAAAGGTTATTTTCACTAGGGAGTTTCAATTACAGACCATTATAAGGGGTTTTGATGTAGTTTTGGGCATACTTACTATTTATGGTAAGTCATTCTTGACAAGATTGGACATGCAGTGGTAGTGACATGTCAATGGTATTTTTTTTCAACTCAAGAAGAAGATTTACATATCATTAATATGATTTAATTTGCATTAATAAAGTTATTTTATTAAGTTAAAGTTTAGTATTTGACTTTATTAATGCATAGTCTATAATTGTGGAAAATATTTAAATAAAAGAGTCCCCTTTATTTTATAATACATCAGAGACATAAGTTACATAAAGGGAGTTATGTTTTGTTTGACATTGGAAAAACAAAGGTATCATATCTTGTGATAATATTATAAAAGAGATGGAAAAACTCTCATTTAGCATGCTTGGAAATATATGAGATTTATGAATTTGTTTGGAGAATTTATATTCTTGAGCTTGGAGGATGAAAAACCTTCTCACTATCAGTCTCTTCACTATTAGAAGATACAATCAAGAGCAATTGGGAACTTAAAGTAAAAAATTGAGATTTGCACACATTTTTTTATTATTTGGATCAAACCTTATCGGGTTGTCTTCTCTTGTCAAATATATATCCTCTTTGCATTCATACATTTTACCAATTTCTAATTCTTTCTCTTTTGGAATCTCTATGTTAACGATTATTTTACACATTTTCAATCCTTCATCTTCGACTTCTTCCTATAATCCTACTGGTATTCTTTCTATTTTATTCCTTTTAGAGAATCTATTCTCATTTTTCTTCATCAATTGATCAATTTCTTCAACATTTGTTTATGACTTTTTAAGTATTAGGGTTATCACACAATAAAACTTGCAACTACATGCGATGAAATAAGGTATCATACAATAATCTTTACTATTAGACCTGCGATATTCGTTGCACTTTCAGAAAATAAATAAACATATTGTGTAAGAAATGGGATGAAAAATTGATTTGTGCCAAAAATGCATCGTTAAATATTGGTGATCAATTGAAGTGCAACCAACAATTAATAAACCATTAACTCAAGAATTTAGCTATAGGAGTTCAATTCAAATGAACTAACTAATCCCTCAAAAGTGTCTTTTTTTTCTTAGTTGAAGGGACTTTAATCATTTTTTAATGCCCATTAGATTGGTATGAAGGATTAGTGATTTGACTACTCCAAAATGGAAGATTCAAATGCAATGAAAAGCTAGAAATGAAACTATAATACAAGATTAACAATGCTAGAATGAAAGCAAGCTAGATTAACAATGCAAGATCACACAAGGTAATGAACTAAACTAAGAATGAAAGAGAACTTATGAGCATATGAATGAAATCAAATAAAAACTAATAATTTAAGATGGTCAGATTAATCTAGAATGCAAGAATGAAAATTACCAAGATGATCTAGATGGAACCCTTGAGCCAGGGAAGAGCTTCTTGTTAAAGGAATTGCCTCAAGTATGGAGGGTGGAGATTAAGAGGCAAAATATGTTAGGTAGAGATGAGTGGTGAGAAAGGTCAATCCTTGTGAAGGAATTCAAGAATTTTGATTGGCCAAGCTTGAGGGGAGAATAAGACAAAATAGCAAATCCCCTTTTAATTGTCAATTAATGAATATTAAGTTTGCACAAAGTTACCATTTTAATAAATGTGCCAAGACTTTACATTAAAAGTAAGTTAAATGAAAATTAAATGATTTTTCAATTTTAGAGTTGATTTAATTTAATTATGCAAGGGGGATTATTAGGGTTACTTACATAATTATGTCTAGTAAAATATACCTTTTGAGATTTAGAATTCATTTTAAGGAAATTTAATAAAGATTAGGGTCTTAGGTTCTACTAGACAAATTTTAGGTGATTACAATAGTTTTAATACATTTTACATTTCCTATTTAAGGAGATCCAACTTCCAAAAGCCATAAATTTTGAACCATGTACCAATTTTTAATTACAACCACATTTCAGAAATTTATCAAAGCTCTCGATAGATTATTTTATTAAGAACCATCTTGGAAAATTATTGACCCCTTCTAGATCCTCAAAAGCCTTCAAAATTAAGGTTGAAGTTTTGTTACAACCCCATAAAAAAAATAAAAAAAGAATATCTTACAAGAAGTGGTTGTCGTTGCACCAAAAGATCAACCTATTAATGCCCGATACAACCACTAGACTTATAGAAGACACAAGAGGCTGGTAAACCATGTCACGAATCTCGAAGGGAGACATTGGCAGTTAGTCAAAAAATCCTCCCCTCAGTGTCACCCGAGGGGATTCAAACCTGTGACCAAGCTTTGATACCACTTGTTACAAGTAGCGGTTGTCGTTGCACCAAAAGATTGACCTATTAATGCTTGATACAACCACTAGACTTATGGAAGATATAGTAGGTTGTTAAACCATGTCACGAATCCCGAAGGGAGATGTTGGCGGTTAGTCCAATAGATTATTTTCATAATCGGACATGATTTTTCCACAAAATTTTATCGGCATGCTTATACATCCAAATTGAAGCTCAATAAAATAAATTTGTTTAAAATTTTGTGCTCAAACAAACAAATTACTAAAAATAGCTATCATATGTAACTGTAAGGTTGAAACACATTTTTCCAACAATTTGTAAATTAAACTTACTTCACTATTCAACATAATGAAGAAATAATACTACCAAACACACACACACATGAATGAATTAAGAGTAGGTTAAAAAAAAAATAGTTCATACAAGATCATGAATGCATAGATAATCTACATGGTGTGTGTATCATATCATCTAAAACCCACCACTACCGAAGGGCTAACCTCTTCTACCTAAGCCACATCCATGCACTTGTGAATCAACTCAACCACTATATTTTTCATCAGCAGGTTAGTACCTATAAAATACATAATGAGAATCCAATTGCATCATTTTCTATTGCAAATATCATAAACATGTAATAAAACATTTTTTCTTGACATTCAAAAATGAAAGTATACATGATAATTAACACATTATCCATCTCAAAAATTTTAAAAAAATAAAATTAAAATGAAATCATTGTTAGACAAGTCAAAATATCATGACATAATAACATATCTCATAAACATACTAGTCGAGTATGTAGTGCCACATAATCACATAGTCAAAAGGTAGTAATGTATATGTGGACGAAAAGTCTAATAACTAGAAAAGTACAATGACTAAAGCCTAATGACATACAAAGTCTTGAAAAGTGGGAATCAAAATGGTTAAGACGTAACAATAAGTTATGACAATGTGAATGGTGATATTCTTGCAAGTTTTTTACTAGGGAAAACTAGTTTCATAGGGACCAAAAACCCAAGATCAAAATAACAAAATAATATGGTAAAGGTAACAAAAAACTAATAGAAAGTCATTATCTAAGTAATAGAAACTAAAATAGGGGGCATAACCCCAAAAAACTACATCTTCGTAACTAATTCTACATTGTTCTAATTAAAATCAGTGCTTATTCTCCTAATCTTACTAATAATATTGTCAATGGGGGTTTTCCCGTTATCCGTGTTGCATAACCTTGTAACAAGGCTAGGTATATCCTCTATTATAGAATAATCCTTAGTAGCATGAGTACCCTTGGTTGAACCTATATCATTGAAGTCTGCCTTATTAGTGAATTTAACAGTTAAAAAGGGTGCTCGACATTTAGCTCCTTAGAAAAACCCTCAAAAACCATAGCTTGATCATTCAACTTCATTAGTCATTCAATATAATTATCAATAGTCATCTTATTAACTACCACAACAACCTTGACCTTATCCTACATATTTTAAAGGGTATCCTCCAAATTTTTGATTCACTTCTCATGGTCCACCCTTAAATCACTAATCCCTCTCACTAATGTGTTAGTGATCTCCATGATAGAATCAAGGGTTTTTTTAGAGGAGAGAATACTTCCCTTAATATTGTTATTTTAAAAAACCAACAAGAAAAAAACCACATTTTTCCTATCCAAGAAACCCTTAATATTGTTGGTTTAAAAAACCAACACTTGGAAAAAACCACATTTTTCATGTCCAAGAAACCCTTAATATCTTTATTAACACTTGGAGTGTCTAGAAAAAAGGAACCCTTTTCAATGGAGGTCTCTATTTCTAATGGGATGTCAACATGAATTGTTAGAGACTTAGTCAGGTCATCTTTATTGGGAAGAACATGAGGAATGGGAACTGTGGTATTTATACATTAGAGCATTTTACCCATGGACATTTTTTTGGTCTTGATAGATAATGAACCATGATGATTAACAGAGCTACCAACCTTCCTTTTAAATTTTTTATCCTTACTGGGGTCCATCGAATCTGGTATGTAATCTTTAGAAGGTACATAATCCAAACTATCATTATTAGACACAACAACCATTATGAAAGAGGTAGAAGAAAATTTCTTCTTTCTAACCCCAACATGGATCACCTCATCGCCATCTAAATAACATTCTTCTACTTTTATGAGATGTCCCTATAATGAACTCTCACATTCTTTTTATACTCAACTTATTTCCTAGGTAGAGGATTCTTTTACATATGCAATACTCTAACATACTCCATTATCAATAAGATGAAACACTCATGCAGAACCAAACTCGAAGGGTTTTTTGGCATGAGCTCTCAAACTACGATGTATAGATGAAAGTAGATAAAATGGTGAAGAGATGTATTCATGATGCCTAAAATGATTCAAAATCATAAAATAATATCTAAAAAGGTTGGTATACTTTCCATCCAAGGTAATACACCTCATAACCACCTTGGTGTCACTTGGACATGGCTTCTTAAGAGATGTTCTATCATACCACCTATCATTGATCTTCTTAACCATATTTCTCTTATGAGGAAAAAAGAAAGAATCCATGGGTATGGTGGAATTATTTTTATTCCTATAAAAAATTCTCCCTTTGATGATTATATTCAAAAAATTGGACACCAAATCCTCATTAAACTCTAACTCCAACTCATAAACGTATAGAGTGCCATCTTTCTAACCATCAACAAGCAATTTTGAAACCTACGTATTATCCCCATGAAGGATTTTGATGTACTCCATTAAACCCTCCACTAAAATTTTGGACTAGACATCTTCCTCATTTTTCCATTTATCATATACCATTGGCTCCATCTAGTTTTGGTAAAATCCATGGAAAAAATCATAGAAATAATCTATAGTACTATAGATGACAAATAAAACCCAAATCAAAACTTGCACAATAATCTACGTATCATAATTAAATGAGACCTCCCTTTGGATACTTCACATGGAAAAGACCATTTTTCAGGCATGGGGGGGAAAAACACTACACAACATCATTTTTTAGAAACATTTCATTCTCTTATGGGATATGATCATTTATTTCCCATCTAATGATTTGAGGAGAATTTACTCCCCAATTTTCCAACTTATCCGCCACTTGATTTATGTCACAATAAATGTGGGAATCAACATAAGAATTACAAATATTTAACATTAAGATGAAATCCTTAATGACACACTTGATCATTCATCTTGGGGGTGAGAATCCCTACAAATACTTAATAATGTTCATTGAATCAAATTCAAGCCAACTTTTTTCCAAACCATTTTCGTTAACCATTTTAATTCCAATGTAGGTGGTGAATGCCTTGACATAGTGGTTTTTTTGGTTATGCAAAATGAGGTCCACCATTGATAAAACCCTTCCATTACCTGATCACTAACCAGCCCCCTTATCTAGTAGGTCAAGGATTGCCTTTCACTACCTCATCCATATTAATCTTGACCCTCTCCCATGGTGGGGATAGCCAAGGAAAACCATGTCTGAGAGACTTCTATTTGAAAATGGGGATAGAAATGTCTCTTTGAATTATCCACCTTTATAAAATTTCAAAATAAGTATTGGTAATTATTAGTGCATGTCCTTGAGTTTAAATTTAAAGCAAGCCACCTCAAAATTATCCTTAATTGTATCTTGAATATTGTGGGCCACAACTTCAGCCAGACTCACCATATCTTTGAAAGTACAATTATCTCTTTCCTTCAAGATCCCTAAGGGAAAATGTATGATCGTCAAAGACCATAGAACAATTAATGCATGATTATTAAAAAGAGGCTTCCACTAGATAAAATAATCAATAAAAGAATTAGAGAAATCCCAATCCACCGACAATAGATTAAGGAAGAAAGCCCATAATTCTCTAGCATAGGAATAACCAAGCATAATGTGAAAATAATCCTCAACCTCATCCATGCAAAGATAACATCTATTTGGTATATAAAATCCCCTTTTACAAAGATTATTAATAGTCATAATTTTATTATGCACTTGAATCCAAAAGAATATATTCCCCTTGGAGATAACCAAGGGATTCCACACCAAAGAGAAAAATTGCTAAGGAAAGATGGCTCTAATTTCCTATTGATTAGATTATGAAATCAATAAAATACCCTCTAATTTAAAATTCCATATTAAAGAGTCCACAATAGTAGCTCTTGGGATATGAATTAGAGAGAGTAGGACATTGAGGGTACCCAAAGTATGGGCCACCACTCCAAGATCCATTCAACTGAAGTTATTAATATATTTGACCACCTAAAAACCAAATCTAATAATACACACCTCCTTGAATTGAGCAAAATTGGGATACTAAGAGAGTGGAGCCTCCCCCATCCACTAATCATCCCAAAAAAGAACATTCCTCCCATTACCAAGACACAACTAGATACCATTAGCAATTATATCCTTTAAATATGTTTCCAGAGGACCAAGTAAATCTCCATTTTCTTGTGATCCTAAAGAAAATCTCTCACATTAGATCAACCATAATATTTACTCCTAACAATCCTCCTGTATTCATTATCATTTTTTAAGGGTTTTTTTCCAAGAGGGCTCTATTGAAATTTTTTTTTATAAAAAATTTCTAACCCTATTGGCAGTGGGCCAGCATCCCTCACAAGGTTCATGACATGGCTTAACCACCTCACATGTCTTCTATAATTCTAGTTGTTGTATCGGGCATTAACATGTCGATCTTTTGGTGTAATGATAACCCTAGCTCGTAACAAGTGGTATCAGAGCTTGGTCATAGGTTCAAATCCATGCAGGCCATGGTGAGTGATGTTGGGAGGGGGATTGTTGGTAGTGGACCAACATCCCTCGCAGGGTTCATGACATGGATTAACCACCTCCTATGTCTTCTATAAGTCTAGTGGTTGTATCAGGCATTAACAGGCTGATCTTTTGGCGCAATGACAACCCTAGCTTGTAACAACCCCCCCCCCCCCCACCCAACTTTTTTAGGAAAATAAAATTGATCCCCAAAAATAAGGTGCATTCTATTTCTTCTCTTAGTTCTAGTTCAAAACAAATTCCTATGGATCTGTTCTATTTTTATAGAAAAGAATTGGGAACTTGAAACAAACCCATAGCATAAAATGGAAGGTTGCGCAATGATGCTTTAATCAATTATAGTTTCCTAGCTTGAGATATAAAATTTACTTTCCATCCAACAAGTTTAGCCTAGAATTATTAAATCATCTTAGGCTAGAAAGAGTGAGGATCCTCATGTGGGCAAAGAGGAAAACCTAGATACGTAGGAGGAAAGGTCTCAATTTTACATCCAAAGAGCTCATCAATCCTTAACTGTCTTCCTTTTAGATGTTAAGAAAAAATTTGGAGCTTTTTGGCAGGTGAAAAGCTTGGCCCAAAGTACTTTCATAGATTTTTATGACACTTTTTAACACCTTTTCCCTAAGAATTTAACTTTCACCCATCATAATCCTACCACTAACAAATTATTGATGAGAACAAATAACATTTGTAGAAGATGGGGAAAGACCTTTTAACTTACCAATCAAAACTTGCTTGCCTATGAATCTTCTAAATGATTCCACCTAAAGAACAAAGAGGAATGCAGAAATGAGATCCCCTTATCTTAGCCCTCTAGAGGAATCAAAGAAACCAAAAAGGGACCTATTGATAATGACTCCATATGTTTTTGTGGAAATAAACTAACAAGCTATCTTTAAAAAATTCTCATTAAATCAAAATACACAAAAAAGTTTTAGATGAAAAATCTAGTTTAGCCTATCATAGGCTTCAAGAAGATCCAACTTCAAGGTAAGTGCAAGAAGCTGAGTCCACTTCTAGGGGAACATTTTACACACAAAATTGACTTTTGGTGGAAGATTTTTTCTATGGAATTTTCTCACAAAATTACAACCCATTATAGATATACTTGCATAAATTTAGAATATAAAATTTGGGTTTAGATTAATTTTTCTATTTTTCAAATAATTTCTTATAAAACAGGGATAAGCATAAAATAATAGGTTTTCTTATTTGTATAATAGCTTCTATTTTTTCACATTTTTTTGAAAATATATTATATGACATAAAACTAAACATAATTCTTTTCACTTTCAAAAAAAATGAAAATGACGAGTTTAGGTGAACTTATGTTTTTCATACACGAGGGGTTTTGAAAAAATAGTAGAACAAATTTATTCCAAATAAAAATTACAAAAAAATATTTTCATGAACATTATGTGTATTAAACCTTAGTTTTACTATCATGGCGAGTGGGAGCAAGATGAGGACCGGTGTAGGAGTGAATAGGGCTGGTTCAAATCTTCAAGGTGATAATTCTACCTCTCGTTCTTCGAATGGGCTAGGTGTAGGACAATAATTTACGGTCTTTGAGGATGGGACTGATAAACCATTGGATGATTATGCTTTGGTAGTCAACTCTTCTCTAGGACCTGTGTCTGAAGGTGGGTCCAGTCCTCATGAACTTAGCTTGGTGGACCATTCCAAGGCCGCACCGTCGGGTTCTTGATCTTCTCTTTTTGGTAAAAAAACCTACTAGTAAGTCCTCTTTCCTCTTGTTTGCAACATCTTTGATTCAGCTACTTGGAATTTTGTTGTTGTCCCTGACAAGGTTATCGACCATAACATTGCTGCTATGGCCTTGTCACTGGTTGGAAAATTATTAGGTCCTTGACGTAACATTGATGTTGTTAGAGCTTTTGCTAGATGCAAATGGGTTTTAAAAGGCCAAGTTGATATCTCTACGATGCATAAAGGTTTTCTGGATTTTTCCTTCTCCTTTCATGAGGATATGGAAATTATTCTCTATGCTGGTCCATGGATTTTTGGTAAAACTACTCAGGTTCTCCAGAAATGGACCCCTAAGTTGGAACTAACAAACTCTTCTTTCTTTATCCAAATTCCGGTCTGGGTCCATCTCCCGAGTCTTCCTTTGGAGTTTTGGTTAGAATATGTTTATGCAGGTATAGCTAGCTCCTTTGGTGAACCTCTCTCTATTGACCCTGTCACTATCAACAGACGTAGGTCTACCTATGCAATAATTTTTGTTGGAGTGGAAGATGAGGCTGATATGCCAACTTCCATAGATATTATGTTTAAACTTGGTAAATGGAAATAGGAGATCACTTATTAAACCATTCCTTTTGCCCACTTCTACTACAAGAAAGTGGGTCAATGGGAAAGGAGTTGTCCCCATAAACCTCTCAAAATTAAAAAGGAGAAGGTTTCTTCTCTCAATGATGTGCCTCCCAAAAAAGTTTGCAAAATTAAGGCCAAGGGTCCTGAAGCTCTGTCTAAAGATCCCCAAAAGCCTGAAAAGGTTTGCAAAGACCAACAAGGGGAGGTTTCTTTTCCCCCCATTGCTTATACTTTCAACTTTATGATGAGTAAGGAAGATACCCCTGATGTACCAAATCAAACTATTTCAGGGAAGGAGATTGAGCCAGTTCTGTGCCATGAATCTGCCCTTAAGTATGGTTTATCAAAGGAAGTTCTCCAATCCCCTCAGAGGGATACTATGCCTGATGCTCAAGATTGTAATATCTTGAATGTTATCCCTTCTTCCCATCTATTTTTGGAGAGGATCTCTTTGAACTCAAACTATGTTTTATAGGACATCTCTAGTGAGGGCTAAATCCATGAAGACAATATGTCTACCCCCAATGGAGATGGCTTCTCAGTGGTTGTTAATAAAAATAATCCTAAAAGAAGTGTGGTGAAGAACCTTCCTCCCTCTTCAGTCAATACTAGAAACAAAATCAAAGCAGATGTGAGAGCTTAGGTATAGTCCCTAGGAAGGAAAAATGCAAACAAAATCAGGGAAGAAGAAGCCCATAGGAATATTGTAGATGGAACTCAGTTAACCATCAATGAAGCCTATTCTCTGAAGAAGTCATGAAGATTATCTCCTAAAATATTGGAGGACTCAATGGTCCTCACAAACAGGATGTGCTAAGGAATTTTTACAGAGATCACAAGCCGGATATTATTATGATCCAAGAAACTAAAATGGCTAAAGTTAAGGTTGAAGGTATCAAAATATGAAAAAAATGGAGGAAGCTTCAGAAGTAGCTCTTAAGGGGCCTCTGGAGGTACTGTTATTTTTTGGAATCTTGATCTTATTATTGGTACCCCTATTCTTCATGAGAACAATGTTTCTATTTTTAAATTCAACCTCATCAGGGAGGGTACTTCTTGATTTCTAGCCAATATTTGTCCTCCTAATACTAGAGTGGTGACGTGCAAATTTTGGAATAGGATCTCTGAGATTAGAAAAAATATTTGTAATGAGGGTTGGATGATTATGGGAGATTTTAATACTCCCTTAAGGGAGAGTGAGAAGAGTGGGGGTGCTCCTACTCAGATGGATAGTAGCATGGATCTCATGGATTTTATTAATTCTTAGGCTCTTCATAACTTGGATCTCTTGGTAATGAATTTTACTTGGTCTAATAGGTGGAGTGGTGATGAGCTTATCCAAGTCTATTTTGATAGATCTCTAATTTCTAATGACTGGTTATCACTCTACCACTATACTCTGACTTCCTTGAGTTGCATTGGTTCTAATTATTATCATATCTCCTTCAAAGGGGACCTTCTTTCTAGTAAATGTAATTTCTCCTTCATATTTGAAAAGATGTGGAACCTCCACCCCAACTTTGAAGCCAGCCTTAAAAGTTGGTGGGATTTTGAGGTAAAAGGCTCTACTATATTTAGAGTTGCTAAGAAGCTTAGAGCTATCAAAGACAAGGTTAGAAATTAGAACAAGGAGATCTCGGGGGATGTCTTAAAAAAAATCAAGACAATATCCAAAAGAATGGTTATACTTCCTTCTCCAAATATGATGAAAATATTTCCCTATCAAAGTATCATAATATCATCTCTAGGGAGGAGGAATACTGAAGACAAAGATCCAAATCTATCTGGCTTAAAGCTGGTCATAAGAACATCAGACTTTTCCATATGATAGCTCTCAAGCACAAAGCGACCACTAAAATCTCTTTCCTTTCTGTGGACAACCCTAGGCTTGACAAAGAGGAGGATATCAGTTATGTTGCTAGGAGGTATCTTTCCTCCCTCCTCTCCAGTGATCCTAACCTCAATCTCTCTGACCAGGATTATCTCCTCAACTGTATCGCTTCTTTGGTTAAGGATGATCAAAATGCTTTCCTTCTAGCTATCCCTTCGGCTAAAGAAACCAGAAATGTTGTTTTCTCCTTTGAGGGTAAAAAATCACTAGGTTCAGATTGTTTCCTTATGTTCTTGTTCCAATATTTTTGGCAGATTGTTGGTTAGGATGTGATTAAAGTTGTTCAGGAGTTTTTTGGAGCTGGTAATATTCTGAAAGAGATTAATGGTACTTTTATTTCCCTGGTCCCTAAATCTGCTAGTGCCTCATTGTTGGACTCTTTTAGACCTATTAACCTCTGTAATTATTTCTACAATATTATCTCTAAGGTTCTCACATTTCATCTATTTTCCCTCCCAAAAATTATCTCTCCCCAACAGAATGGGTTTGTCCCTAGGTGTCAAATCCTAGACTTTGTCATGGTTGTTCATGAGAATATCCACTCTCTTTCCTCCTCTGGTAAACAAGGGTTTTTGATGAAACTTGTTCTATCTAAGGCTTATGATCGTGTGGATTGGCCTTTTATTTTGAGAGTTCTTTCTATGTTTGGTTTCATCCCCAAAGTTATTAAGTTGGTCCTCCAACTTATCTCTACTGTGACTTTCTCTATTCTGATTAATGGTTCCCCCTACCTTTTTCAAAGCTTTGAGAGTTCTGAGGTAGGGGAATCCCCTCTCTCCTACCCTTTTTGTTATTATGGTATATATTATTTGTAGGAATCTGAATATATTGATTAAGGAGGGTCAGTTGAAAGGCCTCAACCCTTCATCATCCAATCTTGCTTGTTCTCATGAACATTTTGTGGATGATGCTATCCTTATGGGTCTTTTGACTATCAAAGAGGAAAAATTTCTTAAAGCTCCTCTTAGTTATTACAACTCTTCTTTGGGTTAGCTTATCCACTGGAATAAGAGTTCCCTCTTTTTCATTAACACTCTGGAGGTGAGACAAAATAGAGTTGGGCTTCCATTCTTGGTTTCCAAATCTTATCCCTCCCTTCTCTTTATCTTGGTCTCCCCCTAGGCTTCTAACCTACCGAGGTGTTTTGGAACTCTCTAGTGGAAAAATTTAACAAAAAACTCATTGGTTGGAAGGGAACCCTCTTAAGCTTGGTAGGAAAACTTTAGTTGTCAAAATATTCTCTCCAGAGCACCTCTATTTATGCTCTGAGCCTGTTCAGAATTCCTTCTAAGTATACCGAGGTTATTGAGAAGAGTCAGAGAAAGTTCCATTGGTCTGGTTTGGAGGAAAAAAAGATAATGTCTCTTATTGCCTGGGATAAATTCTGTAACCCCTACTCTTGGGGTGGCCTAGATCTTAGGAGGTTAAAAATGATGAATAATGCTCTTCTTTCTAAACATCTTTGGAGGGTCTTTAATAACAGAGTAGAATGGAGTCCTATCAGACATGCGAAATATATTGCTAACTATCCTTCTCTCTCTTCATTCAAAGCACATCCTAAACCTCCCTTGGGATCTACCATATGGAATTAGGTCACCCAGACTAGCTACTCCTTTGTTCAGGGTCTATCTTGGAAAGTTGGTAATGGGTTAAGTGATAACTTTTGGGATGATTCTTAGCTATTTAGCTATCCTCTTGACTTAATTCTCTCTCTTCCTCCTTTTGTTCAAATTTGCAAGGACACTTATGGTCTTCTAGTTTCTCATTATGGGTGTGAAGGAAAGTGGGTGAACCTTAAAGCTTTTAGTTAGGCTTTTGGTCCCATTCAAGATGCCTTGAGAGCTGTGATTATTTTAGAAGACAATCCTGATGCTCTTGTATGGAAAGACAATCCCTTGAGTATTTTTTAGGTCTCTTCTATGGTCTCTTTGTTGTCTCCTAAGGTGGATCTAATCCCCTACTGGGCCCATGCTTGGATTAAGAATCTTATCCCTAAGGTGAATCTTGTTTCTTTGGTGCTCCCTTCAAAACAAATTTTTGACTATTGATAACTTGTATCGCAAGGGTTTCCATATCATCAATAGGTGTTCTCTTTGTAAGAAGGATCTTGAGACACTAGATCATCTATTTACCTGTTGTCCCTATGTTGTCTCTAGCTGGTCCAAGATCCTTTCTTCTTTTTTGGTGTGCTAGATTTTTTCCTGGAACCCTTCCTGATCTTTTTAAGAGTTGGTTTTGTCATTTTAGTGGGAAGACATTAAAAATCCTCAAGGCCTTTATTCTCCCCCATTCTCTTTGGGGTATATAGAAAGTAAGGAACAATAGGATCTTTTGTGACTAGGAACTCAATTTAGAGGTAGTGGATTTCAAAATCAGATAGGCTATCTTGGAAAATCTCAATGGTCAGATGGATCTTTATTTTCCTCTATCTCTTTTTGAAAGAGATATTTTCTAGCAGTGGAGGCTGAATATGAAGGACCCAGAGGGAAATTTTTATAACCCTAGAGAGGAAGCAGTCTGGGATTTTCCACCTAGAGGCTAGGTGAAGATCAATTTCAATCGTGCTTCTAAAGGTAACCCTGGTAAATCAGGTTGTGGTGGAGTTATTCATAATGATAAAGGGACTCTTAAAGTGGCTACTATCCACCGCATTGGTATTCAATCCAACCATGTGACAGAAGCTTTGGCATTGTACTACTCAATCAAACTTGCTAAAGATTGTAATTTTTCTAAGGTCTAGATCGAGGGTGACTCGAGTAATATCAACAATTTCCTTAAAGGTGTTAGTACCCCTTCATGGATGATTAATAATGCCATTTCCATGGCCAAAGTGATTATTAATGATTTTGAAACTTGTCATATTTCCCACGGGTATCAAGAAATCAATACAGTGGTGGATGGCTTAGAAATTGAGGCTGTTAACACCAGTGATACTATGGAATGGAGAAGTGAGCTAGCCATCCCATACAATATCAAGATGCTTCTTCTATTTGATCATACCCATAGAGCTCAAATCACAAATTTTAATGATGAAATCTAACCTGCTGATTATATTTCTACATCATGTTTATGACGTCAGTTCCTTCTTGGGTATTTATTGGCATTTCATTCGGCATGCTTTTTGGGTATTCTTAGTCATTTCTTGGGCTTTATATTGGAATAAGGGAAGCTTTCCTCTACTTTCCATCTTGAGTTATATTTCTGAGAAAGGTTACTTGTGTTCTAAAATGGGAGGGAACAGGAAGAGAACCAAACCAATATTTTGTGAGGGATGGAAAAAAAAGGAAATGGTTTGGAGTCTCCTCAAGAAAGGTAGGCTTGATACGTATCTGGAGAAGCTCTGGGGGAAAGATTATGTGATTACTAGTTATTTTATCAAAAATTGGAGAAATAGGAAAATTGTGCTTGGGGGCTCGACTATTAAAATCATAGAGGACATCATAGCTAAGGTTAGAGGCCTCTCTAAGGAAGGGAGAAAGTTCTATAGAGACAGACATCTCAATGAAGCTACGATAAAAAAACTTTCTAAGGAGAATGAGGAGAAGGATCGCCTAGTCAAAATAAATAAAAAGATCTTCTACTCGATGACTATTACCAAGAAGGTTTGACGTAGAGTTCTTTTCGTTGTTATGCAATACATTACTCTTGATGGTCATTTCTTTAGGGTTTATGGGTATCATTTTGTGATCTTAAACCACTTACGGTATGGGGAAAAAACTTATTTCCCTTATTAATTTTTGAATTCTCTTAATGCTAGAATAAAAGATGCCTAGGATAACCCTCTTGGAAACCCT
This sequence comes from Chamaecyparis obtusa, assembly GCA_027943335.1. Taxonomy (NCBI): domain Eukaryota; kingdom Viridiplantae; phylum Streptophyta; class Pinopsida; order Cupressales; family Cupressaceae; genus Chamaecyparis; species Chamaecyparis obtusa. The sequence goes on from BSBK01011617.1 coordinate 157,067, forward strand.
ACCATACATGAGGGCCTTATGCTGCTTATTTATGATCATTTTGTTCCTAACTCCTTCATGCTTCCTAAATCTATTCCTTCAGATTTGGGTGATGATTTTAAAGAAGATGAAGATGACAGGGAGGACTTAGACATGGAGCTGGACTTTGATTCTGAGTCTTCTCAAGACATGTCTCCTAATCTCATAAAAAGAGGGAAAGGTCGGATCAAGGGTACAACCTCTTCCTCCAAGAACCCTACTGGCCTCAAAAGAATTTCATTTTTAGAGGATTCTTCACTTGATAGTGATGAGGATACTATGGATGAAAAAGATTTCTATGTGGAAAGGAATCTTGGTAAGGGTAAGAAAGGAAATAAAATTAGGAGCACTTCTTCTCTCATGGACTCTTCCCCTATTCCCTTTCCTTCTCTGAAGGAGATCCCTATGCCTACTCTCGACACTACTGCTAAGAGGGATAAATCGAATCCCCTTCCTTCTTCCCTTCCTGCTAAGGCACTGACATCCAAGGAGGATTTTGACTAGGTTATTACGGAGCTCTATCATCTGAGGAAGACTAATGAAAAACTCATAGAGATAATTAACATTCTTGAGGCTATGGGTCTTGGTGGGAAGCCCTTCCCCAATATCTTGAGTGAGCTAACTGAGGCTATCAAAAAAGCTAAGGGAATTACTAGTTCATTTGACTCCAAGTTGGAAGCCATGAATGCTCAGGTTTCCAATTGTGATCTAGATTTTTTAGCTATGCAGATGAAGGTCCTCAATTTTGAGGAAAACATTTCCCAATTTGAGGTAGCTATCATTAAGTTTGATGACCAGAGTTGTAGTTTTCTTTAGATGGCAGTGAGACACATCAACAACCTTCTAAACATGTGGGAAGGGACTAAGGAAAAAGATAACGATCTATCACCCCATGACTCTGGGAACCGTGCTAGTCATGATGCTATTTCTTTGAAGGAGACAACTCAAAATATGGAGCTTTTGGCCTTAGAAGTGGTGGACCTTCTGAAAAATATTTGGGGACCTTCTTTGGTCCTTTGGTCATATCAAGTCCCTTTTGTAGGTTGCTCTCCCTTTTTGTGCTCTTTCAGGCTTTCTTTTTGTTGTCCTTTCTGGTTGTCCATCTTTTGGCTGTCCCTTATGGTCTAACATGATTTTGTTGTCTCTTGTTCTTAATGTATATTTCCTTTCTCTTTTCATAAAAGGTCCAGGACCTTTCAAATCCCGCTTTCCTCTTAATCATAATATTATGTGTATTAAAAATCATATCCTAAATTAATGAAAAAATAAATTTCTTTTACGTCAAACTATGGTTTCTTTCATTAACCAAAAATTATTTTTAAAAAAGGACTATTAATACCCATATAATAAAAATGGTTTTTTAGAGTAATCGTAGCAACCAAAAAGGGACCATGGTTTTTAGAAACACCTAGTGAAAATAAATATCTATTATATGGGTATTAATGTAAATTACATATTTAGAAACTAGACTTTCAATACTACATAAATATTATAACTAACTTTTTTAAACATTCAATTTTTAAGTGATTCAAAATTTTAGGTCAATTGAGATGTATTCTTAAAAAGTGGAAAATAGTTCCATTTTTTGGTCAAAAAGAGGACTCAACTTCTTGATGACATCCATCAAGAGGAATCCTCCCTTTTTAGTGATAGAGAGAGATTGAATATTTTCATTAATTATCATAATAGAGTCAAGGATTTACCTCCTTGAAACAAATCCATTTTGTTAATTGGAAACTAATAGAACAATGATGTCCTTGAGCCTGATCACAAGGATTTTAGAGAAGATTTTGTACACTAAATTACAAAAATTGATTGATCTAAAATCCTAAAAATTATCCATAGAATGATTGTTAGGGATAATAAAAATGAAGTTTGAATTAAGTTGCTTGAACCACATTTTTTATCCAAAGAATTCCTTAGTAGTTGCAACAAGATCCTTAGCAATTATATCCTAGTACAATTGAAAGAAGAAAATGGAAAAGTCGTCAGGTCTAGGGGCTTTATTACCATTAATGGAAAAGACAAAATCATGAACTTCTTATTCTAGAGGGATCCTAGAAAGAGTACCAAAGCACCAAAGAAGGAATTTCCCTTAGAAGATTCCTCTATTCCAAGAAATCCAAAGCACCATCATTAGATAAAAGAGAGTATAGAATTACATGGAAGGTTACATAATATCTTCATCTTTTTAAAAATATCTTCCATTCCACTTAATGGAGTGAATTATATTTGTAGCTCTATGTTTCAAAGTAGACATTTGGAAGAACTTGGTATTACAGTCATCACTTTGTAGCCTTCGACCTTTGTTTCTAGAAATCCTTCTCCTTGGCAATAATTTCATGAAGTTTAGCTAAGATATTTATCATTTAATTAAATAGATCACCACATGCTCCTTGATTTTTAATTTGAGCTTGAACATTATCAAGGTCCCTCTTCCACTTTTCTTTATTACCAAATATATCACAAAAGGAATAATGTTTCCATTTCTAAACATTGGTTTTAATCATAGGAAATTTATTAACCACTTTATACATTATTATTCCTTGAACATCTACTCCCCACAAGTCTTTGATTTTGGTCACCAACACAGGAATTAGGGTCCATAATTTTTCAAACCTAAAGGGAAATTACTTCTTTCTACAAACTTTGTTAGCTAAAAAGGAGATAGGAAAATGGTCTGATCCAATATGTGACAAACAATCTAGACACCAATCAAACTTTATAATCTAATAAGGGGATATTACATCTCTATCAAATGTAATCTAAATTAGATCCATACACTATCTTCTATTTGACTGGGTATAAGAAACTCCATGAAGATCCATGTCTAGAAACCCTTGAGAGTTAATGAGTTCTAAGATGTATTCACTACTATCAATGTCTATAAGAGCGCCACCATTCATATTTGTAACATAGATATAAGTATTAAAGTATCCTATTACGATCTAGATATCATTATAAATTGAAGGTCTAAAAGACTCCAACGATCTCTGAAGATGACTTCTAGCCCCTTTACTATTTGGTGCCTAAACATTATACACCACCCAGAAGTATCCAACATTCAAATGGTCAAAATGAGTAGCATAGGGTTGGTAGTAGAAATAATTACAATACCCTTAACAAGACTCATGTTTCAAAAGGCAAAAATCCCACTAGGTACACCATCTGAATGTAGAAAAATGTCGGGCTTATGCTCTTGAACCAGATTAGATAGGAGAGCATGCTTATGTGAGTTATTTAACCCACTAATATTCCAAGATACTATCTACATTTTGAAGATTGAGAGGAGCTAGATAGACTATTCTCAGGAAGTGTTCTCTATAGATCATCCATGACTTTTTCCTTACCAATTTTTATCTTTGGTCTGGATAAAAATTGTTCTACCCATCCTATGGTAAGTATTACCATAATATTATTTCAATCTTCGCCTAGTATTAACCATGGTTGACTAAGAGTTATTATTTCTTCTATACCTTGATTTAAATATAGTAAACTTGGTTATTTTTCCATCATCTAAGTTCTAGGCTAATATGATATCATCAATATTTCTATCACCCTTATTATTAATTGTGTCATCTCCTCTATTATCAAGTTGGTAGATGCTCTTATAACATCTATCCTCTTGATATCTTCCCCGATTCATACTCTAATCATCATCAAGGTTAACCATAATATTTATAGCCTCTAAATCTGAAATATTATCTTCACTTATTTGGCCATTCTTATACAAATCCTTAGCAACTTGTTCATTCAATCCCAGATCCAATTCATCCCCAAGAAATTGTTCATGAGGCAATGTTTATTTACCCTTTTTTCTCCCCTTCTTCTCTTGAGGTTCCACCAAATCCAACTCATTTAAATTTAGATAACCGCCATCCACAACATCCTTTGGAGATTTTTTTTCTTCCACATCATCTTAGAAGACTTTTTCAATTCTTTCTTAGTAGGATAAAGTTTCTCCCAATGGCCAAATATTTGTCAAAGAAAGAAAGAAAATAGAGAAGAATTAAATGTGAAGGCTTAATCCAAAGCTCCCAGTTTCAATTTAATAGTAACTTCACAAGGGATAGTCATTTCCATTTACTGTTAACACAAAATCTAGCATAAACTAGCCTCTTTTTGGTCGACATCATAGGATCGAAGAAATTAAATCACCAAAACAATAAATTATACCACAAAAGATTTATTCACCACAATACTCAAGTGGAAGCCTAGAAAAACAAACCCAAACGAGAGTAGATTCACACACCTAGTTTAAAGGCGAAAAACCAAGCTCACATTTTTCAAAGCAAGAGAATCCCTACTAAGCATCCAGAAGTCCTCCAATAAAAACCACACAAAGATTCTCCTCACACATAAAAGAGATGGAAAAAAAGCCTTTATCCAAGGTTAAAACATCAATATAGCACTTATTTTTCCATTTACATACAACCCAAGTTCTCATAGAGTTAATATTAGGGTGAAAGCCCACAAATTTCCCAATGAGAGAGCACTCCATGACATAGACTATCTTCTCAACCAAATAATCTAGAATAGAATCTAAGAAAGTTCTTAAAACTACGTAAACAATATGAGAAATCGATAAGCTAAACTTACCTTTGACTTAAATGATGTTGAAAAGCTCTGGCAATGTTTTGGTAATCCCACCTTATTCCATCATCGTTCCCCTTATCTGATGTATGAGCATCTCAGGTCCTTAGAAATCTGATGTATGATGTATGACTTAAATGAATTTATCTGTGTTTCTTAGTTCCTTCTTTGACCGAGTTGGTTCGGCGTTGCTTAATTTCCTTTGTTCACTGGTGTTGGTCGGTTATTTCCTTGGCGCTCGGTGATGTTTGTCTGGCACTCGGTTATCCTTGCTTATTGAGTTGTTTATTTTTTATTTATATTGACGTTGAATCTTGCATTTAATTATGGTCATGAATTTAATGTTGGTATCTATCATTGGGAAGTGTGTGGACCTAGATCTGTTCATCCCTCTTGTTGATGGTGGATTTGAAGGCTGACTCATTCAGTAGCCTCTTGTATATATGTAGTTTGGTTAGAGTTTAGGAGTCAACTCAATTAGAAGATAGAAGCTAGAAGATTAGAATTTATTGTCAGATCCTCACATGTTGGAGGACTTCTGTACTTGATTGTAATATCTGGCCTAAACTAGGAAGGCCTTATAGACTGGCATGTATGAATTAATTGAAGTTAATATATGGATGTTTCTACATTCTCTCTCACACTTTGGTGTGTTCTTGCTTTTGCATGTGATCTCTGCAAGGCGGATCTGTTTAGGGTGTTCCTTTGGCCCCTCTCCCCATCCTCCCTTGCATCAGTGGTATAAGAGTGAGGTGAGATCTAGATCTAGGTTTGAAGGTTCCTTCTTGTCAAACCCTAGTTGATTTTTTGTGAGGTAGTAGATTATGATATGACCTACAATTGCAGAGGGTTTCAAGATGGTTCATAAGAGGAGAGATGTGGATCCAAGATTGGAAGACATGTTGAGACACCTTGCTGCTAGATTAGAAGCTATTGAAATAGCCCAAAGAAGAGGAAGACATCTTGAAGATGTTAGTGATGATGAAATTGAGGAAGAACAAGTTGATGTAGAACTTGCACCGGCATTGGATCAAGGTGAGGAAAGATTGTTGAAAGCTTTGACAAATCTGAAGTCTACACCACACTTTAATCCTTCTGAGTATAGTGGAAAATTGGATTATGATGAATTGGTGGACTAGATCATTGAAATGGAAAAGTATTTTTAATATGAGAATGTACCTGAGGAAAAGAAGGTGAAAATTGCAAGCACAAACTTGAAGAGTCATGCATCCTTGTGGTGGGAACATTTGTAGTTGGATAGAAAATAGAAAGGCAAAGACAAAATCAAGGTATGTAATAAAATGGTGAATAAATTGAAAGGAAAATTATTACCTTGTGATTATCAGATTAACCTAGTTAGGCGAATCCAAATTTTGAGGTAGAAAGATAGCTTGGTAAAATAATATACTGAGGAATTCTATAGATATGATATCAGATTTGGACATGATGAAGATGATGTGGAAAGAATTGCTAGATACCTAAATGGTTTGAGAGTTTCCATCCAAGAAGAAATAAGTTTGGTCAAACTGGAGAGCATTGAAGAGGCTTATCAATTTGCATTGAAATCTGAGGAGAAATTGAACAAGAGACATGAGAAAAGATAAAAAGCTAGAGGTGGTAGATTCCCTAGAGGAAGAGGTAGATCTTATGGTGAAAACAAGAGATCTGAACCTGAAAAGACAAATCTAGATAAAGGCAAGACTGAGTGGAAAGGTGAAAGTTCATCTAGAGGTAGAGGTAGTAACTACTGAGGAGGTTATAACAAAGGTGGCACCAGTAAATTTTAGCTTATTTTTTGACAAGGATTAATCAATTTTTAGATGCCAGTTGGTCGACCAAACGACCATAACTATCATCAAAGTTTTTTTGTAGATTGTTCGACACATAATATCATGATCGAAATTGCGACGTCTATAGCGGTTGAATTATTGATGGACCCGCCGTCAAAATAATCACTTCAGCCTAGAATAATTATCAACCATTCCTTTCATCTATGCGACCAATGTTGGTCGAAATTGTGAGGACTTATGGTCAAAATAGTCATCGAGTCTATAGCATTATCATCAAAATGACAAAACAATGTTTGTCAAAATTGCAATGAGGGGTGGTCGGAATAGTCATTGAGTATATAGCATTCTCGTTGATACATATATTCTTTTGAACGTCAAAAAAGTGACAAAATTTTTTTAATTTTTTTTAAATAAAATATATTATCAAATTAAGTATCGCAATAATATGCTTAATCTATTAGTAATAATATGCTTAATCTATTAGTAATTATCTGCATTTAATCTACCAATTACTAATAGTTTTGTACTACACATGCAATGTATTGTTAGTTCAAAGATAATTTGTGCCATGTGTGATGGTTAAGTAATGGGAAAGTTATGATGCTTTAATTTTAGAGCTACTGGTCCTTTGAAACGTTCAAAAAAAGTTCTCAAAAGATGCACTCTCATGGAATACGATGACTTCGCATTATGCACAAAGTGGATCTATCTTCTATCACTATGCTCTTATCGTATGTCAAAATGGGAGATTTATGACATGGTATAGATTTATGGGGTCACTTGAGTGATCCAAGGATTTATGTAAGGGTCAAGGACCTATAGGTATATCTAATTTTGTTATATGACCATTGATGCCATTATTATCATGTAATTTCACTTCAAAGTGCAAAGATACCAAAAAGATGTAAGATGTGGGGAGGTGTGTATGGTCAAAGAAGATAATGTAATGAACTACCAAGCAATAAACTTCACTGGTTGAAGAAGACAATGTAACTAAGAAGAGAATGTAACTGAACTACCAAGAAGACAATGTAATGAAGAAGACAAGCAATGAACTACTAATGAATCTATGTCATTGGTTTAGCTTGAGCTTCACTTGGTTTTGAGAATAGTTTAACATTCTCTACTTAACAAGGTCAACCACGTGAAGGTGGAAGCTCATTTGGCCCCTCCGCCCCCCGCCCCCCCCCTAACATCACTCTAAATTATCCATTAACATGTAATAACATTCATTCAATCTTTGACAAATATAATTATGACAAAACACTTAAAGAATATGAAAAGCTCACAATGTTTAGAGACACACTTGACTTCAAGTGCCATGTACAACAAAAATAATTTGTCCAATTTGGATAGTAAGTCTAATTTAACTCTACACACACACACACACACACACACAGATATATATATATATATATATATATATATATATATATATATATATATATATACACACACACACACACACACACACACACATATATATACATATATATAGATACATATATATACATATATATCTATACATATACATATATATATATATATACACATATATACACACACACATATATATATATATATACATATATACACACACTTATATAGAT
>BSBK01011618.1:0-149465 GCA_027943335.1 Chamaecyparis obtusa
TATGTATGTATATATACATACATACATATATGTATATATATATATATATAGATATACATATGTATATATGTATATATATATATATATATATATATATATACACATATGTATATCTATATATATATATATGTATGTATATATATACATATATATATATATATATACACATATGTATATCTATATATATATATATGTATGTATATATATACATATATATATATAGATATACATATTTATATATATATATATATATATATATATATACATATGTATATCTATATATATATATATATGTGTGTGTGTATATATATATATACATATATGTATGTATGTATATATATATACATATATATATATATATACATACATATATATATCTATATATATATATATACATATATACATATATACATATATGTATATCTATATATACATATATACATATATATATAATTTATACATACATATATATACATACATATACATATATATATATACATACATATACATATATATATATATATATATATATATATATATATATATATATATATATTATATATATATTATATATATATATATATATATATGCGAGAGAAATCCTTCTTGAGGTGCCTATTTTATTTAAATTGTAAGATACAATAGGCACCTCGAGAAGGATTTCTCTCGGTGTATTATATATATAAGTATATATAAGCTAGTAGCATTCATGACACAACATGGAAGACATTTTATGATTTTTAATATTTAATGTTAGTGGTAGGATTACGAATAAGGTTAATGTTAAGGTTAGAGGGATGGTTAGGATATTATATGAATTTTATTCTATAATTATGTACTTGGATTAGTGTGGTATTACGGTTAGTGATACTATTATGGTTACAGTTAGTGTTAGGATTACGGTTTAAGGTTAGCATTAGGGTAAAAGTTAAGGTCAATGGTTGTAATTAGGGTTAGTCTTAAGGTTAGTTTTAGGGTTAGGGGTCATAATTAGAATTAGTATCATAGTTAACTTTAGCATAACACCTAGGTTCAATGGGTAGGGTTATGACCAAATAGAAAGGATGTAAATAGTTGAACCGGCCGATTAGTTAAATATTAAAGAAAGTGAGGGTTGAAATCTAGTTCTAAGAAATAATTTTCCAATGTCCTCGCTAAGCCAATGGATAATAGTTGTAAAATGGATATGCCTTTCCACAGGACACGTCTGATCTCATCTTAACTTATACTCCATCTATCACGAGGACTTTCGTGCAACTTTTTAATGGCAACTGTGTTTACTATAGTGGGTAGCTCTCTAGATGTATAAGTATAATATATCTTTATTATGTGAATTTCCTTGGGAACGTTTAAATTTGATAATCTTCAGTTTTTAATTTTTTAAAATTATTATAATTTATTATTTTTAATAAATTTTAAATTAAAATATATCATCTATTTTTTAATACTTTTATTAAATATATTACATGTCAATTAAAATATTATTAAATAAGGTAATATTTCTTCTAAATAAATGAAATTGTGTATACTATTACAATTTCTCATATCTATTATACTATTATTTTTTAAGGTTAGAGTAGGTTATGTTTATAAGATAAATGTATTAATTGTTGTTCCAAATCAACTTAAAAGATATTTTTTGGTTACAATTTACCTCATCATTCATGTTTGAAATTATTTTTGTAGATGGAAAATAAAATGTTCAATTTTAACATTTTAGATATTTTTTATTATAAATTACTTCATCATTCATGATTGAAAAAAATAATTGTAGATGGAATATTAAATGTTCAATTTTAACATTTTCATTTTGGAAAACCACATAAGGACATACAAAGAATGTAGTGATAAAATGAATTTTCTTGTATCAACATATGTTAAATATTTGCTTGAAAATTTTCAAAAAACATAAAAATTCCCTAAACACTAGTAATTCAATAGGAGGAATTATTTAGTAACTATTGTTAATTTTCAATGTTATTTTTACCTAAAGGTTTTGGATTTTACATCAATTAAATTCTAAAATTTCTTGCTCAATTTGGTGAGTGTATTAAAAAAAGTAGATTTCCTTAATTAGAAATTGTATAGCTATCATCTTTATATGTCATCATGATCTAAGTCTATCAATAGAAGTGGTACACTTAAATCCTCTCACAAGTTTTTGTTCTCGCCTAAATGTGTAAAGAGATAAATACTTGCACATAGAAAATTTTTTGTTTTGGGTGCTAAGAATTGAGATAATAGCTTATCACAAAGAGTTTGTCCCCTTTAATCAATAAAATTTGTATCTCAATATGGAATCTACAAAATATTCATTTAGTTTGCCCATCTCAAATTTTTAAAGGTTTCTCTTATGAAAGAATTTTTTTATTTTGAGACTCATTAAGACTATTCTCCATATTAAATATATCTATACCCATCTAATAAATTGTTATTAATACTATTGATGAATTACATTTTATTAATAAATATAGTAGCTAACTGTAATGCATAGGTAATAATGCTTCTAATTGTTGGATATTGCTAATGCAATGGGGAGATTGATGATACATTTAATATGTTTAATCACTACGTTGAGTGATGTTAGAGATACTATTGTTGTCATTTGTGTTTTGTCACTGATGTCAACATATGTTTCTATGAAAGTAACAGGCTAGTTATTATAGTGTACGGATACTGTACGAATGTTTCAGAATTTGCAAAGTCGGATGAGAGTACAGGATGATGTTCTGATCTTATATCCATGATCACATCTTGTAATGTTGTGTATTGGTTGAGTTACAAATGTTTTGGTGAAGACTGGTTACTGGACAGTGACAGTGGAAATTGACAGAGTTAGTCTATGTGATTTACATATATCTCACAAGAGATATAGAGTCAGTGTATGTGAGCTTAAAGGATGGCAGATAGAGTATTAAGGAATGTTCAATGGTCTACACAAGGTATGAAAAGAAGGATGACATTAGTTGTGGTGTGTGCTCTGGAGTTGATCTCTTTGGAAGTTGACTACAGAGATGTAGCATGTATTATGGATGGTGAACTTGAATTAAGGATGTCGGTCCTTAATTGTTGCAATATAATTATTGTATACTTATTTTAGATATCGTGTGTATCTTGGCAAGGATTTATGTAATTGTTTGTATATTAGGAAAGCCTAATTGGCCAACCTAATCATGTAGAATGTAATAGGGTATATATGTAAGGTCCTTTCTTTGGAAAAAGATATGGAGAAATTGTATATGATATAAAGAGATTGTGGAAGCTACGAGCTTGTGTCTACTAGATGTAGAGTAGAGGATATCTAGTGGACTTCACTAGAACTGATCAAGGAAAGATAGTTGTTGTCAAACAATTTAAAAGATTGTGTATTTATTCATATACATGTGTGTTGCAAACAATGAGTTCTGAAGGTGGATTTAACCTTATTTGGGAAGTGAACCTAGGTTGTGAGGCCCCCTCTTTTCTTGACTCCTAAAAGGGTATGTCCTCTAACAAGGCCTGTGTACTTTAATATTTTAATAAGCTCCTAAGAGAGCTAGATCTTCTAACAAGGATACTATACTCTCAGTACATCATTAGTGGGTGTTAATTCCCACCAGGGTTTTACCTTTAATGGGGTTTCCTTGACCAAAAAAATTATGTTATTGTGTTGGCATTCATTGTGTTCATTGGATTTGATATTGCTACTATTCAAAGTTTAAATTTTAATAATCTATCATACAACTAATTCACCCCCGCCCCCCCCCCCCCCCCTCAATTGTATTGTGGACTATGATTCCTAACAATTGGTATCAGAGCTACTGGTCCTTAGAGAGAAAGCTTAATAGCTTGAGGTGATCTTGGAGATGGTGCTCTATAAGAAGGATGGTCTGAAATTTGATCCTAAAAATTTTGACAGTTGGAAGAACAAGATGTGAACTCATTTTCTATGTTTGGGCTTCAAATACTGGTTGATTACAAAGAATCTAGTGGCTATAAAGACTGGGAATGACTTATCATCAGCTACTGATGATGAGAAGAAGGTATTTTCACATAAAATGGTTAGAAGGGAAGCACTGATTAGCACACTCATTGAAGGAGAATTTACTAAAGTAAAAGATCTGGATTTTGCACATAAGACTTGGACAAGATTGGAAGCATTATATGAAAGAGACAAGTTTACCAAGAGAGCGAAGTTACAAAACTAGAAAACAAGGATGGAGAAGCATCAAATGAAGGATGATGAAAGTGTTAGGGCTTATGTACAAAGAGGTATAATGGTTGTGATTAGAATCAAAAATTATGGAGGCACCTTTGAAGAAAAAGAAGTCATTTCAAAGATTCTTAGATCTTTGACACCTATTTACAAGACCAAGATTTAGGCTATTGAGGAGATCATTCCTTTGACTCTGAACTTTAGCAGAGAAATGTTGATTGCAAAGCTAACTTATTTTGAAGCTACTGAAATAGGGTATTTTATTGTTACCCAAATTTCCCATACTATGCAATTTGGCATAGTGTGCTCAGTTTAGCAATTTTAATCCTGTGTTAGCCTCCTCAAAAATTTCCATGATTATATGCATTTTCAATTGTTTAGTTCTCTAGTTTGAAGGCCATAAAAATTCATGTGTGCCTGTTTAAACCCTATGATCCCCTAAAATACCCGTAGCCCATCCTAATTTAATATTTACCCTTTCGGGCCACTTAGCCACAAAACCCATGTGTTGGAAGGTTGTGACCCCATGTTCTATTTAAGTAGTTTGTCACATGATCGCATAGGTCATTTTCATGCTATGCAATCATGCGACAAAGGTTTGTCATTGGGGTCCCCCTTTATTTTCCTAAGTTTCCTATGTCCTGGCCTTTATTATTTCCCTGGGCCCAGTTCTTAGTTGTAGAAGATCCAATGGTGGTCACCGATCATGTGACAACTGTTGATACGGTATCGGCATCGCAATAGCTATTGGTGGGTCATTGGGTGGTGACATGTCCATTTTTCAGTGGCCAGCTAGATGATGACAGGGCTATCAGTGGGTCTGAAGATCGGTGGTTCTTCAGAGGCACCAGTTGATCCAAAATCAATGGTTGTCGCATAATCGCATGGGATCTTCTGATCCCATGCGATCATGCAATAGCTGTTCGATTCTCCAACTGTTTGGACTGATGTTGTCATTGGTTCAGCTGATGTGCGAGTTTCTTATTGGTCCACACTGGGATAGTTGGCATTTATTGTGGAACTAAGTATCTTGAGTGGTAACAAAGGAAGATCCAATGGTGGTCACATAACCACATGGGATCTTTCGATCCCATGCGATCATGCGACCACTGTCTGATGCAAGGGCACGATTCTTCTACCTTCTATAGGTCTTTTTTACTGAGGTGGCCAATTTTTATTGGTCATGATTGTTATGATGTGGCCTTTAACTTTTTTCAAAGGGGATTGCAATATCTTTCCTGGGTTTTCTTCTGTTCGTTCCTGTAGAGAATGTTTACAAGCGCGGGTAGCTCAAAATTTATGATTTCAGGGGCGGTTGCAGTTGAAAATAGAATGATGCAAAGATCTAGACAACCATTTCGATGGATTTTCTTTCTAAGAGTACTAGATTTATAGTTATGGCAACCTGACTTGTAGAGAAGTAGTTGGATCAAGGTTTTTTGTCTGTAGACAGATTCAGTATAGGGATGGGCACGCAAAGATGAATATCTGATCGGTTGAGATATTTTCATGAACATTTATGATCAGAAATGATAGGCTTAGGGTTAGATTATTTTATGCAGATTTATGTAACCCTAATGAGATTTTTTGCTCATGCCTGTGTGCATTGGAGGAGATTTATATAATGTTTTTTGAGAGCTTTAGAGTGAAGAGTTGGACAATTGTAAAAAGGAGAGTTTATCTTTTCTTAGAAATCTATCTGTGGCAATCTCCTTGCCCTCTGGTTTTCTACAGTTGTAAATTCCCATTGATAGATTAGATATTGAAGATATTTTGTGATAGCTCTCATGTCCCTATGCCTTCTTGTGTGAGTTATCTCTTAATGAATTCAGTATTTATATGTTTCTCAGTGATATCTTAGGGTTCTTGGTTCCTCTTTCTTTCTGCAATTTTGTGTATTCTTGTGGATGATTTGATGTGAATGTTTTTGTGGGTATACTACAACCCCTTAACAGTCTTGTCTCATTCCTATACCCAGTTGCAGAGGTGAATGTTTGTTTGTAGGTCATAGATTATTGTCGAATCTAGAGAGTGTTATTGTTTGTGAAAGAATCTCTCTTTTCCTGAATACCCTCTTTTATTTGCAAACCCCTTCTATGAAACACTTATGCAGACCTATTTAGTAAGTTGTGATCTCCTAGACCTAAGTTTGTTCATTGAATCCATCTTTTATGCTGCAATTCATACCATATTTTCGGTGTATCACCTAGTAGGTAGTTTGCTTTTAGTCATTTCCCTTTCCAAGCATTCCTTCTATCCCTTTCCCTCCAAAGTTTACTTTTCATATCAAGAAGCAAATCAAGGTGATTATCCAAGAGGAACCAACCTAGAACCTCGAGGTCTCATCTCAGTTAGCATAGGTCCCACACCTAGAGATGAGTCTCATGTTATACTAGGTTATCAAGACTACGAGAGCTTGAAACAAGGGTGCAAACTTAGTGTATAACAATTTTGGCACGCCCGGTGGGACCAAGAATCAGATTGAAGTCCAAAGGTGCTCCTGTTGGTTCATCTACAAAAGGATTAAAGAAGTTCTTGTTGAAGATTATGTTATCTCTGATATACAGATTGCATAATACAAGATTTTAGAAGTTGTTCTATCAAGTATATCTGGCGACTCCACTGATTTCAAAGATCCAGGCTAACCTTGTTTAAGGTTTATGAGAAAGATTGAGACTAGAATCTCAAAGCCTACTCAATTTTTAGAGTTTCCCTCAAAAAGAAGTCACAAAGGCAGGTCAACTCAAAGAACATCCCCTGCAAGGAGAGTTCAATCAACACCTCCTGATACCTCAGAAGGGAGACCTTTTCCCTTTCATTCCAGAAGAAGAGGTAGGTCTTTAACCAGAGATCTAGAGGAAGATTCAAACCCAGCAGCAAATACAGCTCATATAGTTGTTAACCTTCAAATTCCAACTCTTGCAATGGCTAGACAGTTTGCTTTTGCACCTTTCAACTAGGGGAGTCCATTGGCCTTTGCTCAACACCATGATGTGCCCTTGGTGGAACTAAGGAGTATACCTCATTTCACAGGTGAAGGGCAGACAACTACTTTTGAACACATAAGAGATGTGACCACCATCTACAGCACACACAATATTACTCAAGAAGATGTGGCCACAAAATTATTAGCAGACTCTCTAAAAGGTAAAGCTCTTGAATGGTTTAGAACTCTAACTATTGGCTCTATTACTTCATGGGATGAATTAGGAGATGTGTTAAGTAAGCATTTTGAGGATAAATAAGATAACTTGTCTCTGGTAGAGCAGTTGACAACCATTAAGAGAGACCCTCAAGAGCAAATGATAGATTACAATAGTAGATTCCTCAAAACATGGAATAGAATTCCAGTCTCAGTGAGACCATCAGCTGACCATGCTTTTCTGTACTACTTGCAAAGTCTAAATGGTCAAATTTCTATCATGATCCAATCTATGGGTGGTACTTCTCTACCCCAAGCTTTTGACATAGCTGTCAGGGCTAAAAACTATTTAGTCCAAGTAGGCATGATTGCTAGAAGGCCACCAATGCCCATTTTCCCTAGCCTTCAACCCATTGCACCTGCACAAGTACCCCCATTTACCCCTATTCCTACCATATTGGCACCTTAGGCTAGTACCAGTGGTCAAGAGCTAATGGCTAGTTTCTCTCAAGAGCTTCAAGAAATAAAGAATAGCCAACACAGTAGTCAGCAAGAAATGACAAATTTATTGCAAACCTTGACTAAAGAAGTTACAAATCTAAAGAAGTAAGGTCAAGGAATCAGACCACCATTTCAGCCACAAGGCCAAGGTCCTAATCAGCAATATCAGAATCAAGGACAACCTTATCAACAAAATAGGCCACCATACCAAGGAGGCTATCAAGGACAAAGGAAAAGTTTTAATCATAGACCATTCCAACCATATAACCCTGCACCTCTCAATTCTGCAAATCCAGTGAGGGATATGGTTCCTAGCCAAAATAATATGGCTATGGAGAATGAATGGTGTTTTCCTTGTAATCAGCCTCATAATCAAGCTTCATGTTCAAATGGATGGATGAACCAAGCCTTAATGGTTCAAAATAACTCACATGCTCAATCAGAGGTTTCATCCAGAGGCTCAGTTCCTCAACAAGAATCACAACAGAATGAGACTACTCTTTTCAATTGGGAGCAACCGAACTTCAATGGAGTCAATGATGAGGTTGCCTTTGTTGCCTATACAAGAGCAAAGAGAAGAGCTCAAGACATGGAGTGAGCAGATTCCAGTGCCAAAGCTACTACATCAGTAGAACCAGTGCAACAAGCTACTCCCATCACACCTAAGGAAGTTCCTGCTATTACAAACAAAGGAGGCCAATAGTCCAAAGAAGTGGAGCCCACCATAGTAAAGGCACAACAAAGAGTACACATTGTGACACCTTTCAATATCATAGACAACATGAAGAAGGTCAACATTACCATGTCCATGTGGGACTCTTTGGCTCTTCCGGGATAGCCTGAAATTTTGAAGAAGGCCATGACAGAAGTGGCAACTCCTCAACCTACAAAAGAAGCTGCAAAGCCAGTGTTGGTTAACACTGATCAAGAAAAGGAGGCTCCAAGTAGAAACTCCGAGGCCAACACCATGCAAGGTAAAAACTCAAATCTACCTCCCTTTTATGTATCTCTAGTTATTCGAAAATCTTTAGTGCATAATTGTATGGTAGATAGTGGAGCTACTAGCACTATAATGCCCTAGAAGGTAGCTGACCAATTAGGACTAAAATATGAGCCCTTCCAAAAGAAGGTTACCCAACTTGATGGATCCTCAATCAATACTATAGGTGTGGCCAAGGATACCAATCTAATCCTGCATGCTAGTCCTAATTTTTCCATCATCCTTGATATATACATCATAGATCTCCCTGCATTATTTGCTATATGTTTGTCAAGGGAGTTTACAGCCAAGATAGGAGGCTATCTATCTTCTGACTGGTCTCACATGCTATTTCATACAAGGTATGGGACCAAGGTCACCATTAAATCAGAACCATTAGCAGCACACCATATAGAACCATATGTGTCCAATACCATCAATGTAAATTGCCCTATATTTGATGACAGTGACTTCCAAACCATTAGTGAAGCAAGCACAAAGATAGAGAGTATCCCTAATATTCTTCTAGATGAAAGAGCTTTAGAGGCCCAAGAAAATCTAATCTAGGATTTTGGTTTGGGAATTTATTTGATACAAGAAAGTGGATCCATAGAGCCAACCCTTTTCAAGGAGGACACTAATTCAAAGGATTAGAATAATCAGATTTGGGAACTTTTCTTTGATGGAGCTAGAAGTAGACATGGTTCTAGTGGTGGTGCTATGCTAGTGTCCCCAAAAGGAGAAAGGTATTATACTACCTTTAGATTCAATTTCTCCTGCACTAGCAATACTACAGAATATGAAAGTCTAGTCAATGGACTAGAGTGGGCTAGAAAAAGAGGGCTTAAGGCCTTAAAAGTTTATGGTGATAGTGAGTTGGTTGTCAACCAAGTAAGAGGGATAAGTGCAACTAAAAATGATACCTTGAAAGCATACAAACATAGAGTTTGGGATGTAATTGAAGATTTTTGTGCTTTCAATATTGTTGCTATCCCTAGGAAGCTAAATCAAAATGCAGATAGATTAGCTTCTATTAGATCTCAGAATGACATTCCAAATAGCATTTCAAAAGAGGTAGATCAACATCATATCAAAGTGATTATTAGACCTTCTATTCCTGATAATGATGTCAATTGGCAAGTGTTTGACAATGATGAACAAATTCTACAATTCTTGTTTGAAGAGGATGTCTTTTCAAGGCATAATCAAGAGAGATTATCACAAAATTATGGTGATCAAGTGATACAATTGAAGTCCAATAAGATGCCTAGAGGTCTTGTTACCTTAGAGACTGTCTTCAACAAGGATGATGAAGTTAAGAGAAGCAAAGCTAGCCTGGTAGTCTAACAAGAACGTTGTGTTGAATTAGAGTTGGAACCAGGTAAGAGCTTACAAATTGGAAAAGTGAACACTGAATTGGAAAAGCAAGCTTATACCCAATTATTCAAAGAATTTAGTGATGTTTTTGCATAGAAATATGAAGACCTTAAAGGTTTTGATCCAGCCCTTGCTTAGCACACTATTGAGTTAGAACCAAATGCCAAACCAGTGAGGTAGAAGCAAAGGCCTATTAATCCCAAGCTTGAGCCACTTATGCATAAAGATGTGCTCAGATTAATAGAAAGTGGTCTCATCTACCCCATTAAGCATACTAGTTGGGTTTCCAACCTTCTTCGCGTCAGGAAGAAGAATGGGGAGCTGAGGTTATGTGTTGACTTCAGGGATCTTAATAGGGCCTCTCTAAAAGACCGCCATCCATTACCCTCCATGGAACAAATCTTACAATGTGTCTCTGGATCTGAGAGATTTTCATTGTTGGATGGCTATTTAGGATACAATTAGATCTTAGTAAATGAAGAGGATCAATATAAGACTACATTTACAACCAAGTGGGGAACCATGGCTTATCAAAAGATGCCCTTTGGTTTGTCAAATGCAGGTGCTACATTTCAAAAGGCAATGGATATGGCCTTTAAAAGCCTCATGTACAAATTTGTACTATTCTATCTACATGACATAACTATCTATTCAAAGCATGCAATAGACCACATCAAACATTTGAGGAAGATCTTCGAAAGGTGTAGAGAATTTGGGATATCTCTTAATCCTAAGAAATGTGTGTTTTTAGTTCATGAAGGAAAATTGTTGGGATATGTAGTATCCAAAGAAGGAATTATAGTGGATCCTGAGATAATTGTAGCCATCCTAGAACTACCATTGCCTCATCATAAGAAAGGTCTCCAATCTTTCATAGGAAAGATTAATTTTGTTAGGCATTTCTTGCCTAACATTGTAGATTTACTAAAGCCTTTGACAGCCATGTTAAAGAAGAATTCAGCTTTTAGTTGGACTAAAAAAGGGAAAGCTAATTTCCAAGCTATCAAAGAAGCCTTGACAGAAGCTCCTACCCTATTAAACCCAAATTTCAATAAGGATTTTATCCTTTATGCTTATGGAGGTCATGATGCTATATCTGCTATGTTGACTCAAGAAAATTCAGAAGGATTGGAGCAACCTATTGCTTTCTTTAGCAAAGGTTTAGAAGAGTATGAAAAAAGATACTCTTTTGTAGAAAAACATGTACTTGTTGTGGTAAAGAGCCTTAAGAAGTTCAGATATCTATTGACTCATAGAAAGGTACATTTAAAAGTTACTCATCCAAGTCTCAAAGATCTTTTGCTTTCCAAATACCTAAATGAGAAAAGAGCTGGTTGGATCACCAAGGTGATGGAGTATAATGTAGATATTCAAACTACCAAGTTGGTTAGAGGAAGAGGTCGTTGTGGGCATTTGGCAGGGGATGAGAGCTCAAAGAAATCATAAACAATAAATGCATCTCTGGTGGTGCATTCTACAAAAGAACAAGCCAAGGCAACAAGTTGGTTGCCTAATATGATCAATTATTTGAAGATAGGACAATGTCCTGCAAATCTCGATTCAGCATAAAGGAGGTATTATAGATTACAGTCTATTCCTTTTGTGTTGATAGATAAGATTATTTTTAGAAAGGATCACAGTGGTGTCCTTTTAAGATGCATAGATTTAGAAAAGATAGCTAATGTCCTATTCAAATTTCATGATGGACCTTCTGGAGGTCACTTTTCTCCTAGGACTACTACTTTTAAAATCATGAGGGCTGGATACTACTAGCCATCTATCTTCAAGGATAGCCATGATTACGTGAGGAAATGCATCAAGTGTGCCATGTTTGCAGGAAAAGAAAGGCTTGCAACCTTACCCCTACAGCTAGTCAAAATATAGCAACCCTTCATGAAGTGGGGCATAGATTTCATTGGAATGATCAATCCTCCATCTAGTGCAGGCCATAAATGGATAATCACTAGAAATGATTACTTCACCAGATGGACAAAAGCAATTGCTTTAAAGGAGGTCAATGAGAGTGATGTCCTAGGTTTTTATGATGATAGAGTTCATAGGTTTAGCACCCTAGATTCCACCATATCAGATAATGCACTAGCATTCATAGGCCTTAAAGTCTTACAGTGGG
Source organism: Chamaecyparis obtusa (assembly GCA_027943335.1). NCBI lineage: Eukaryota > Viridiplantae > Streptophyta > Pinopsida > Cupressales > Cupressaceae > Chamaecyparis > Chamaecyparis obtusa. The sequence goes on from BSBK01011618.1 coordinate 12,326, forward strand.
AAGTCAAGAATGGAATTTATCTAAATACCAGTTCCAATTATTACCCTCAAGGAAATGGCTTGGCTGAATCAAAAAACAAGAATTTGATTAGGATAATCAAGAAGACCCTGCGGGACAACCAAAGGGATTGGCATACCTAGTTGAGGTCTGCCTTGTGGTTAGATAGAATTACCCCAAAGAAGATCATTGGGAATTCTCCTTATGTGTTAGTGTATGGAAAAGAGGCCAAGTTGTCTATCTCAGTTGATTTTCCATCTCTAGACTTGGCTACTCAGTATGCCCTATTTGAAGAAGGAGATCCCTTATAGATGAGATATGCTCAGTTGATGGAGTTGGAAGAGATCAGAGACAAATCAATGCAGGATATGGAATTCCATCAGATTTAGACAAAGAAGAGCTTTGATAGAAGAGTGAGGATCAGAGATTTCAAGGTTGGAGACATAGTCCTCAAGTGGGATGAGTTCAGGTCCAGACCTGGTAGGCATACAAAATTTGATTCATTCTGGGGTGGACCATTTGTTATAACAGAGTGCAAGGGACCTAATGCTTTCCAGCTTTCAACACTTGAAGGGGTTCCCCTGCCAATTTTAGTAAATGGTTTCCACTTGAAGCCCTACTTTGAGGTTAATCCCTCTCTATAAATTCTTGTAATTATGTTTCTAGTTTTTCTTTCCCTATTTTCCTAGATTAGTTCCCTATTTTCCAAAAAGTGCCCATGCACAAGCTTGTCTTTCTAGTTCACGTTTTGTCCCTCTATCAAAGTTTTGTGCTAAAAAATGCTCCCATGCCCAATGGATTATGTCAAGGCCACTGGTTTTCCATGTCTAGTAGGCTAACATCGAGCAGAAATCACCAAAATGTTACCCAAATTTCCCATCCTATGCAATTTGTCCTGGTCTACTATATTTGGCAATTTTAATCCTGTGTTAGCCCCCTCAAAAATTTCCATGATTATATACCTTTTCAATTGTTTAGTTCTCTAGTTTGAAGGCCATTAAAATTCACATGTGCCTGTTTAAACCCCATGATCCCCTAAAATACCCATGGCCCATCCTAATTTAATATTTACCCTTTCGAGCCACTTAGCCACAAAACCCATGTGCTGGAAGGTTGTGACCCCTTGTTTTATTTAAGTGGTTTTTTGCATGATCGCATAGGTCATTTTCATGTTATACGATCATGTGACTAAGGTTTGTCGCTAGGGTCACCATTTATTTTCCTAAGTTTCCTACATCCTGGCCTTTATTATTTTCTTGGGCCCAGTTCTCAGTCACAGATGATCCAATGGTGGTCACATAACCGCATGGGATGTTTTGATCCCATGCGATTGTGTGACAACCATTGATATGGTATCGGCATCGTAGCAGCTATTGGTGGGTCCTCGGGTGGTGACATGTCCATTTTTTAGTGGTCGACTGGGTGATGAGAGGGCAATTGCTGGGTCTGATGGTCGGTGGTTCTGCAAAGGTGCCAGTTGATCCAAGATCAATGGCTATCGCATAATCACATGCGATCTTTCGATCCCATGCAAACATGGGAAAACTGTTCAATCCTTCGAGTTTTTGGACTGACGTTGTCATGGGTCCAGCTGACTTGCGGGTTTCTTATTGGTCCACTCTAGGACAGTTGGCATTTATTGTGGGCCTGAGTATCTTGAGTGGTAACAGAGGAAGATCCAATGGTGGTCGCATAACCGCATGGGATCTTTCGATCCCATGTAATCATGCGACCACCGTCCAATGCAAGGGCACAATTCTTCTACCTTTTGTGGGTCTGTAATGTTGAGGTGGCCAATTTTGATTGGTCCTGATTCTTATGATGTGGCCTTTGACTTTTTTCAAAGGGGATTGCAATATCTTTCATGGGTTTTCTTTTATTCGTTCCTATAGAGAATGTTTACAAGTGCGGGTAGCTCAAAATTTATGATTTTAGGGGCAGTTGCAGTTGGAAAGAGAATGATGCAGAGATCTAGACAACTGTTTCAGTGGATTTTCTTTCTAAGAGTACCAAATTTGTAGTTATGGCAGCTTGACTTCCAGAGAAGTAGTTGGATCAAGGTTTTTTGTCTGCCGGCAGATTCAGTAGAGGGATGGGCACGCAAAGATGAATATTTGATCGGTTGAGATATTTTCATGAACATTTATGATAAAAAATGACAGGCTTAGGGTTGGATTATTTTATGCAGATTTATGTAACCCTAATGAGATTTTTTGCTCCTACCTGTGTGCATTGGAGGAGATGTATATAATGTTTTTTGAGAGCTTTAGAGTGAAGAAGTTGGACAATTGTAAAAAGGAGAGTTTATCTTTTCTTAGAAATCTATCTATGGCATTCTCCTTGCCCTCTAGTTTTCTACAATTGTAAATTCCCATTGATAGTTTAGATATTGAAGATATTTTGTGACATCTCTCATGTCCCTATGCCTTCTTGTGTGAGTTATCTCTTAATGAATTCAGTATTTATATTCTTCTCAGTGATAGCTTAGGGTTCTCGGTCCCTCTTTCTTTTTGCAATTTTCTGTATTCTTGTGGATGATTTGATGTGAATGCTTTTGTGGGTATACTAAAACCCCTTAATAGTCTTGTCTCATTCTTATACCTAGTTGCAGAGGTGAATGTTTGTTTGCAGGTCATAGATTGTTGTCTAATCCAGAGAGTGTTATTGTTTGTGAAAGAATCTCTCTTTCCCTGAATACCCTCTTTTATTTACAGACCCCTTCTATGAAACACTTATGCAAACCTATTTAGTAAGTTGTGATCTCCTAAACCTAAGTTTGTTCATTGAATCCATCTTTTATGCTGCAATTCATACCATATTTTCAGTGTATCACCTAGTAGGTAGTTTGCTTTTAGTCATTTCCCTTTCCAAGCATTCCTTATATCCCTTTCCCTCCAAAGTTTACTTTTCATGTCAAGAAGCAAATCAAGGTGATTATCTAAGAGGAAGCAGCCTAGAACCTGGAGGTCTCATCTCAGTTAGCATAGGTCCCACACCTAGAGATGATTCCCATGTTATACTAGGTTATCAAGACTACGAGAGCTTGAAACAAGGGTGCAAACTTAGTGTATAACATTTATACCTAAACTTGAATCTGCATTTAAGGCATCTACACATAAGAAGATGATGTATGCAATTCCAAGCACTTGTAGTGAGAACTTGAAAGAAGAGCTTGGACAATATGCTGATGAATGGGAATAGATACAAGCATAAGAAAGAAAGATGGATGAACTTGTTGCACTGATCGCTAGAAGAGGAAAGAGAGGTAAGGGTAAATTTGAAGGAAAGTTACCTTTGAAATGTTTTTCATGCAATAAGGTAGGTCGCTTTGCATCTAGATGTCCTATAAGAGTTCCTAAGCACAAACCTAATTTTTTCAAGTCTAAATACTCGAAGGATAAGGAATGCTATTATGCTAGTGAAGGTATTTCTGATGATGATGATATAGATTATGAAGAGATTGGATTTATTTCTATTAAAGATGAACCTGAGGAAAAGGCTTTAGTGTCACATGTTGATAAAAAATCTGAATGGATTATAGATAGTGGTTGTTTACATCATATGACTGGAGACAAAAACAAGTTTGTTAAATTAGTAAAGTATGACAGTGGTGTTATAAGATTCAGAGATAATCTTTCTAAACCTATCATAGGAGTAGGATCTATTACTCTGGATGGAAAGACTAATACTAACAATGTATTGCATGTTGATGGACTTAAGCATAACTTGTTAAGTGTTGGACAACTGATGGATAAGGGGTCTCAGTTAAAGTTTATTGATGGGAAATGTTTTATTAGTGGTAAGATAGGAAACTTGATTGCTACTGGTACTAAATCTAGAGGTAATGTATTTGAGCTAAATACATCTGGGGCCCCTTATTTTATTGCAAAGGTAGGTGATAGTTGGTTATGGCACATAAGAGTTTTTCATGTTAACTTTGATAATATTATGAAGGAAAGTGTGATTAATGAAGTAAGAGATCTGTTGAAGATTGGGAAACCATCTAACATTGTATGCAAAGAATGTGTAATGGGAAAATGGACTAGAAGCAGTTATAAAAGAAAAGAATATGCATCTAAAGGGAAGTTGGATCTGGTACATATAGACCTATGTGGACCTACAAGGATAAAATCATACTATGGTGAAAGGTATTTTATACTTTTTATTGATGACTTTTCTAGAATTATGTGGGTTACTTATTTGAAAGAGAAATCAGAAGCAATTGATAAATTCAAGATATTTAGAGAAAAAGTAGAGAATGAATCAAGCTTAAAGATAAAAAGTTTGAGGTCAGATAGAGGTGGAGAGTTTACTTCAAACTTATTCAATTCATACTATGAAGAGCATGGAATATAGAGACATACATTTTCTCCTAGGACTCCACAGTAGAATGGGATAGCAGAGAGAAGGAATAGAACTATACTAGATGCTACTAGAACAATGTTCATTGAAGGGAATATATCTCATGTACATTGGAGAGAGGTTGTTGGGACAATGGTGTACACATTGAACATAGTTAAAATCAAAGAAGTTACAAGTATGACTCCTTATAAATTATGGTTTGATCATACTCCTATAAAATATTTCAGAATATTTGGTAGTAAATGTTATATCAATAGAGATGATGAGAGAGGGAAATTTGATGCTAGAAGTGATGAAGGAATTTTCCTTGGTTATTCTACTAAGAACAAGGCCTAAAAATGCTTTAAATAAGATTAAGATGATTGAAAGTCACAATGTGAGGATATATGAAAGGTTTCAGATACAAGAGAGAATGTATGACTGTAATCAGGATATAGAGATCAAAGAGGTTGCTACTATAGAAGAAGACTAACCTACTGAGATTGAATGCGAAAATGAGACTTGGGATGATGACACTAAAGAGGCTATTGAGATTCCTAAGACTTTAAGGTATGTAAAGAATAATCATCCTGAAAATCAGATTATTGGTAATACTAATCAAGGTGTAATGACTAGATCAAAGGCTAGAGAAGAAATTTGTTTGATTTCTCAAGTTGAACCAAAGACTACAGATGAAGCTTGTAGAGATGAATCTTGGATAAATAGTATGAAGGAAGAGTTAGATTAGATAAAGAAAAATAACACTTGGGAATTGGTTCATTAACCTAAAGACAAAAATATAATAGGAACTAAGTGGGTTTTTAGAAATAAGATGAATGAAGGAGTTGTTGTAAGAAACAAAGCAAGACTGGTATGTAAGGGTTATTCACAACAAGGCATAGATTTTGAAGAGACATTTGCTCCTGTTGCTAGGATTGAAGCTCTAAGACTATTTTTGGCTTATGCTACACATAAGAACTTAAAGGTATATTAGATGGATGTGAAATCTATATTCTTGAATGACGATCTTGAAGAAGAGGTGTATATAGAACAACCTGATGGATTTCCTCTATGCGAAGATGAAGACATGGTATACAAGTTGAAGAAGGCATTGTAGGGGCTGAAGAAAGCCCCAAGGGCTTGGTATGCAAGGTTAGACAAATACTTACTTTGGCTTGGATTCAGAAAAGCTAGTGCTGACAATAATTTTTATTTAAGAGCTAGTGAAGATGGAGTTTTGATAATAGAAGTTTTTGTTGATGATATTATTTTTGGAGGTAATAATGAATTGTGTGAGAAATTTTCTAAAGAGATGGAAAATGAATTTGACATGTCCATGATAGGTGAAATGAAATTCTTTCTTAGACTGCAAATAAATCAGAGCAAGAATGGAATTTTTATTTTTTAGATTAAGTATCTTAAAGAAATGTTGAAAAAGTTTGGAATGGAAGACTGTAAACCAGTTGGTACACCTATGGTGACTAGTAATATGATGACAAATGTTGATGAGATAAATAATATTTTTCATACCAAGTACAAATCAATGGTTAGTGGATTACAATATGTGAGTCACACCAAACTGAATATTACCAATGCTGTTGGAATTATGGCTAGATATCAAGAAGAACCTAAAGAGATGGACCTAGCTATTGTGAAAAGGATATTGAGATATCTAAAAGGAATAATATACTATGGTTTATGGTATGATAGAAATGATGACTTTGAAATTCATGCTTATACTGATGCTGATTGGGAAGGGAATATTGATGACAGGAAGAGTACTAGTGGAGGTGCATTTTTCCTTGGGAAAAAGTTGGTTTCATGGCTAAGTAAGAAGCCAGATTGTATTGCTTAATCTACTGCTGAATCAAAGTATGTTGTTGCTGCTATTAATTGCACCCAGATTGTTTGGATGGAAAAAATGTTGAAGGATATTGGTATAACTTTTGATGAACTAGTGGTTATCCATTGTGATAACACCAGTACAGTGAACATATCAAAGAATCCTATGATGCACTCTAAGACTGAGTATATTGCTATTAAGTATCACTTCTTGAGAGATAAGGTGGCAGAGAAGGAAATAAAGTTGGAGTACATTAGAACAAAGGAACCTTTGCATATATCTTTACAAAGACATTGCCAAAAGATATCTTTGAATATCTCAAAGGTATTCTTGGGGTGTGGGCCCCTCCTAGTCAGAATTAATTGATGCAAGGATGCATTAGTCCAGAGGTTTTTAGAGCCTTATTATATTCTAGACTTGATGTAGGGATCTACTCCTCAAGGGGAGTGATTAGATAAAGATAGTTGTTGGAGATAGTTGATTACTTATGGCACCCTTTTCCATTGCTATAAAAGGGGGAGAGTTACTATGAGAAAATCCCTAAAGGGGAGGGATAATGTGTGAGGAAGAAGGTACTGAAGGAATACTGTTTGGGTTGATGGATTTTCACATATGTTGCCATCAATGCCAAAGGGGAAGGTTGTTGGATATTTCTAATGTAGTGGGGAGATTGATGATACATTTAATATGTTTAATCACTATGTTGAGTGATGCTGGAAATAATATTGTTGTTTTTTTTGTTTTGTCATTGATGTCAACATATGTTTCTATGAAGTAACATGTTGGTTATTACATTGTATGGACACTATATGGATGTTTCAGAATGTGCGAAGTCAGATGAGAGTACAAGATGATGTTGTCATCTTATATCCAATATCTCATCATGTAATGTTGTGTATTGGTTGTGTTATAGATGTTTTGGTGAAGACTGGTTACTGGATAGTGATAGTGGAAATTGACAGAGCTAGTCTTTGTGATTTGTGTATATCTTATAGGAGATATGAAATCAGTGTATGCGAGCTTAAAGGATGAGAGATGGAGTATTGAGGAATGTTCAATGGTGTGCACAAGGTATGAAAAGTAGGATGACATCAACTGTGGCATGTGTTCTAGAGTTGATCTATTTGGAAGCTGACTATAGAGATATAGCATGTAGTATAGATGATGAACTTGAATTATGGATGTCGGTCCTTAAGTGTTGTATACTTGTATTAGATACCCTGTGTATCTTAGCAAGGAGTTATGTAATTGTTTGTATATTAGGAAAGCCTAATCGACCAACCTAATCATGTAGAATGTAATAGGGTATATATGTAAGGTCTTTTCTTTGGAAAAGATATGGAGAGAACGTATGTGATATAAAGAGATTATGGAAGTTGCGAGCTTGTGTCTGTTGGATGTAGAGTAGAGGATATCTAGTGTACTTCATTGGAACTGATCAAGAAAAGACGGTTGATGTCAGACAGCTCAAAAGATTGTGTCTTTATTCACATACACTTGTGTTGTGAACAATGAGTTCTAATGGTGGATTTAACCTTCTTTGGGCAGTGAGCCCCCATCTTTTCTTGACTCTTAATAGGATTTGTCCTCTAACAAGGATTATGTACTGTAATGTTTAATAAGCTCATAACATGGCTAGATCTTCTAACAAGGATACTATACTCCCAGTACATCATTAGTGGGTGTTAATTCCCATTAGATTTTTACCTTTAATAGGGTTTCCTCGACAAAAAAATATTGTGTTATTGTGTTGGCATTCATTGTATTCATTGGATTTAATATTTTTTCTATTCAATGTTTGAAGTTTAATTATCTATCATACAACTGATTCACCCTCCCTCTTAGTTGTATTGTGGACTATTATTCCTAATAGTAATTACATTTTTTTGCATGGATGTTGGCTTATTTTTAAGTAAAAAGAATAGACACATGTATAGTATTCATATATACTTAGTATTCATAAACAATATTACAAGTGGAATTAGTAGAAATTGAAAAATGGTCATTAATATAATGTATATGAAACTTCCACAGTCTATCATATATTTGGATATCTTCTTGATTTAAGCTCCATCATGTAATGAATAAGCATGGAACATGGAGTAGCATATAGATAATAATACCTCTAACTTTATTTATTAGCATTTTATAGTAAAAAATAAATACATATATGATGACTATGTATTTAATAAAAATAAAATATTGTCATCTTTCACCAACAATATTAGAAATTGAATAATCATTAAAAACATAAATACAACCTCCAATATTATAATCTTTCACCAACAATATTACAAATTGAATAATCATCTTTCTGTTGGACACTTTGGGTTGGAGATGGGTGCCAATTCACTTTTGTGACCCCCACCACAACCTCCTCTGCTAGCAACATGGCTCGTTGGCATCACAATCTAATCTTGAAAATAAGTATGACATGGCCTATGGACACGAGACTTCCTGTTAAGGGAAATCATTACTTGAAATGGGTTCTGTGCAATAATAAATCTATGGATTTTTTCAAAAGATATGGAGCAAATTTTTTTGATAACATTATTTATGGATTATCGTGTACCTCCCACATTTTAACCCTGCTAGCATCCACGGCTAGGCTTTGTGTTCCCCTAGACAATCAAGGCCTTAATTATTCTTTATGAATTGAAATGACTACTAATCTCCTGGTTTATTTTCTTCTCGACATTCACAACTTTTGCACAATGATTTTTTGGAAGAGCCGAGTCTGGTGTGAAAAATCCTACCCTTCTTCTGGTGTCTGGGTTTTTCAGTTGGTGGCTCGGGGGGAAGAATATGGGTGGTGACAGGAAAAGAATAGAGCCTGACAGGATTGAAGAGGAATTCTCTTCGAATCGCATGGTGATGTATTTTTGTAAGGAGGGTGGTGCTCTATCTTTTATGGAATGCCTCCAGGGCCATGATGAAATGATCACTAGACAAGTTGCCAAAACCTAGAATGAAAGGTGGGTCACCATTAATGGCATAACCTTCCAGTTCAATGAGGAAGTTATTGGCCAAGCCACAGGAATGTCGATGACAAGAAGGAAATGGAAAAAAATTACTAAGACTCAGGCGAAGTCAAAGTTCACTGTGAAATTTTCAAAGATGAGCCAACCCCGTCTCTACTTAATGGTGGCTACAACGTCTTCAAGCTCTCGGAGTTCTAGCCCAAGATGTGCAAAATGGTGATGAAATAATTCACCTTGGAGGGTCAGTTTGGTACATTTTTTAACGAAGACCTCCCCTTTCTTAACCATTTCAGGCACAAGTTGTTAATCTCCTTTCCTTTTTACCTTCTACATTCTTTAGAAGCTAATGTTAAATATGTGAATGAGGCCATCTCACTGGGTAAAACCCATGTCTATCTTTACCAGGGCCTTATCCTTCACCTATACAATTTCCATCATACCCTCTGCCCCCCACTGCCTTTGTAGGTGTCTGACCCCACTCTCCAACCCCTCTCGCCTTCGGTGTCTCTCAACCAAGGTTTTCCCACCCATGCTAATAGCCCCAAGTCTTTTAAAACTCATCCCACCCCTAGCTCTCAGAAGCACACCTGAGACCCTAATGATGGCTCTCCACCCCTTCCAAAAAGCCCAGAAAGATCATTATTAATATGGATGGCCCCCAAATCTCTAGGTCCCATCGATCCATGTGCCTTGCTAAAGAGCAGGGAAAAAGAGCCATTAGAGAACTCATGATTCAGGAGGATTTTTCTTCTAAGGAGGATGTTTCTGTCGACTCTCCCAGCAAAGAGGGATCTGGCAATGAGAGTGAACAGGTGAAAATCCAAACTACTATGGTTGAGGAGGTAATGAAGGAGAAAGACCCCAGCATCCAAACCAATATGAAAGAGGATGTGGTGAAGGAGAAAGACTCCAACATCGATAAAGTGCATATTGGAAGCGGCTTGGTAGACATAATTATGCACTAGTTCACCTCTCTAGAGAATTCAATGACTAAGCTATCCTAGGACCTGGATACTACCAACAAATGGCTAAGAGATGTCAACAAATTTGTGCTTAAGGTTATGCATGCATCCACCACTACCCTCTGCATCCTCAACCAGAATGCCTCGGAGGACAAGGATGTTGTTAAGGACAACCAGGAACTCTTCAAGTTCTTGCATGAGGAGTGGGCGGACCTCCTACTGTCGAAGTGCTTATGGAATGGAAAATAGCTTAGACACTATTTGTGAATGGGAGGTTGGAGAATGTTGTTGTCTCCTCACCTCCTTTTTGGTTAGTTTTTGCTTATTTTAATTTGTGCAAAACTATAATCTCGAGTTTTCACCCTGCGTGGCACCTGGTTTGGTCTATTTAGAACATTCTCAATACTCTTCCATGGATGTGTGATACTCTGCGATGTTGCTTTTTTGTTTTTCATCATGGTAAATGTTCTTTCATATTACTGCTCTCTACATTGAATTAATGTTTTGTTAATTCCCATAATTTACCTTTTGTTCCATGGGTCGGCACCCTTTTGCTGCTACTTAATTCAAAAACATAAACAATACAAAACTTTAATAAACCATTGAAAATTATGTTTAAATATTTTTTTTCAGATTTATCTAATTTCAAAATATATGTATAATAAAAATAATTTATTTTTTTAATATTCAAACAAAGCAAAGGATAGAGCCATTACAAATTCATTAATACTTTGAAAATAATTGTCTCAATCAATGGTAAGGGACCATTTGTTTGTTAGAATTAGACTAGAATAGGGATTGTCAAATTCCAGAGTTGACATTTTTAATGTTTGTGTTCAAAATGTGAAACTGGAATGGAGAATTTTTAATTATCATTTACCCCCAAAACCAGCATTTGAATCTACCATCTAAATAGGTGGAATTGGAAAATTAATTCCAATTCCACTTAAATGAGAATCAGGGAAAAGAAAATTTTATAATATTTTGAAATCCATATGCAAACAACATTTTCCATCTTCTCATTATGAATTCTAGGTGAATTCCAAGTGAACCAAATAGTTCCAACCATATTCCAAAAACTATTTTCCGAATTTAAAACTTCCAAAATTGTCAAATACTAGAATTTGACAATTCCAATGTTCTTTAATTCCAACAACCAAACAGACCCTAAGAGAGCTACCTAGAAAAGTTTAGATTGAAATTCACTATCTAACACATCTCTAACATGCCTAAATTTTTTGAGAGAGGAGTTTGAACTTCTTTAAGAATAAAAATCCGTGTAGTTTTGTTCATTCGATAGAAAGCATCTAAGTATTGGCTCTACTTCTCATATTTATGTAAAAACCGTACAATATGTTTAATTATGAGAGTGGGTAAGGACAGCGATAGAAATTTTAAAAATATTCATTTTGTTAACTTTCCTACTTGTAATCCTCTTTCTATATTCCACCCACAAGTTTTTTTAACAAGTTTTCTAGATTCATCAAAATGATATATTTGAATCCAATGCATCACCTCATCTAAATGCATCTTACCAGCTCTATTGCTCACATTTGACATGGGGCACATTGATATGAGTGGTTCTTGTCACTTTAGAATCATATTTACTCTCACTTATGGCCTTTTTAATGGTCCTATTATGGATTCTTCAAACCCTAATGCTAAGGGTAAGTCACTAAGATCTTTACCCCTCTAACCAAGATGCACCCTATTAACAAGATTCTTTAATACTTACTAAATCCATAAGGTAGATTCTACCAACCTAAGACAACATTCTCACAATGGTTTGTAGGGTTGAATTTCCATCATATTAAGTCATTTTTCAACTATCTTTAAGATTTGAAACCATTTTTCAACCATCTATTCATCAAGTTCATAAAATTTAGGGAAAAGACTAATTGCTCCTTGTATCCCTATCCAGATACAAAAATTGGAGAGTGAGAGAGAGAGAGAGAGAGAGAGAGAGAGAGAGAGAGAGAGAGAGAGAGAGAGAGAGAGAGAGAGAGAGAAGTTTCTTGTTTTAGAATTGTGTGTAAGTTTACATTTTCTATAGGTACATTTTTTTAATTTTAGTTCTATTTAGGTAAATACATTTTTTCTACCTAGGTGGTCCCACAATAGTGTGTCCCACTTTTTGGCCAACTTTGACATGAAGATCAACATTTTGAGAAAAATTTCACTTTCGAACACATGTTGCCACAACCTATTAGGAATTTGAAGATGATGTAAACTAGAGTCTTTTAAAATTTTCTTTCTAGTTTCTAAATATATATTTTAAAAAAAATATTAAATTCATTTTTCCTTCTCCTTCAAAAAGTAGTTTGCATGAAAAAAATGTGTTTTTAAGGAGTTGCTGACACTTGGATCAACATAACTTTTTGTACAATATGATAATGATGTAATTCTTTCAAGATTATATTTTTAACTTTAATATCTAAAGGATGCAATTGGTTTCATTCATTTTGGGTCAATATTTCATAGTTTATTAAGATCTAAAGTGACAGTAAATGTAATTTAGACATAAGGTCACTTGGATCGCTCTTATTTGATCTGTGTATATTGAAATTCATGTTTTTCTTTTTTTAATAGAAAGGTAACACAAATACTCTTTTCCTACATATTTTTCATAATTTGTTTTTTGTAATTTACTATTTTCCCGAAGTCTTGAAGAGACAGGTTGTTGAATGACCAAACAACCTATGTTTAGTTAAAGTAATATTTAAAAGTGATAATGAACTCAATATGTATTAAAATTATATGCATTAGAAAGCTTGTTCTGAATAGCATCATTTGACATCGTATGTTTGAAAAAACCATCTTGTTTGGTCCTTGTCTGTGGCCTTGAAAGGCCATTTTTTTCTAGTTGTACTTATAAAAAAAAAGTTGGAAGGGGCATTAAAATTACTGGGTATAGACACAACATCAAAGAAGAGAAAAGTTGTTGACATAAAAATTGATATGAATGAAAATCTTAGGAAAGGTTTGAACGAGGTGTTGCAAACTACAATTGAAACAATTATTGTATTGTCATTGATGTCAAACTTAATTGGTAAGACTGTTGCTACTTAGGAAAGTACTATATCTATTGTATTGTTGTGAGGGATTGGGGTAAGGTTTGTAACAATAGCACCTAAGGAAAGGTTGAGTTATCTTGATATTACAAAGTGTACTTGACTATGTTGTACAATGATGAGACAATGTATTGTTTATCCTAGTAAGATTGAAGACTAAACTGGTAGTCTTGACCAAGCAAAAATGGAGAAATCATGTTTAAGCCAACTAATGTTAGTGTCGACCAAGTCAGTGTATGCCGAGAAAAATTCTAGTGTGGACCGAACAATAGTTAATTGCCGAGGAAGACAGTATAAGTTGAGGAAACATTTTTAGTAATGACCGAGCTTTCTACATGAACACCGAGTAGTTGATCACAGTATTGACCGAGCATCAACATTTTTATATTTGAAGAGAATTTAGTTTTGGAGCAAACATTGTTGAATTCTTGGATTATGTAAAATGTGTTGAATTTATTTATTGATTGTTTGAAAGCATTAAATGCACTATAAAACATTTTATTGTAAATCTTTAAGAGATTTGAGATGATTCTAGAAATGAAGCCAAAGAACATGAAGCGGGTAGATTCAATGAATCTGACCTAACCCTAAGATCTACGAATGAGATTGAGCGGCATAAGATGAGTTAACCTAATTGAGGAAAGTATTAAGAGAACCTAAGCATTAGATATGCATGTGCATGGGTGAAAAAGATAATGTTGGAAGATTAGTAAAGTTTTATTGACTGTATAAGAAGAAAAGGATGAAGGAGAATTGTGTTGGTTGCTTGAAGAAAAGTTTCGAGCATATCAGAGATGGAGATGGAAAAGTTTCAAAGTCAATAAACTAGCATTAGTGTATGAAATCAGATATGATATTTGCAAATTGAGTTGTATGTTTTTCAGTTCAATATTGTTGCTACTTTCTAACCATTGTAGTAGTCAAAATCCTTTTAACAGAGGTTGACGTAACAGTCATATGTTAAATCCTTTGAACAAGGTTGCATTCTAATGGAGTGTATGTAAGTCCTATAACAAGGCTCACTTTTAACAGGGTGATTGAAATCCTTTAACTGGGTCACACCTAATAGTGTGTATTGTAACCTTTCATAGGGTTGGCTTTTAACTGAGCTCACTTCAGAAGAGTGAAAATAATAGTAGCATGTTACAAAGTGGTTTTTCCCACATTGGGTTTCCACTATAAATCCTAGTGTTAATACTTGTGTGAATGTTCTGGTTTGAACATTTCTATGTTTTACAAGTTAAGTTACAGCTAGGTAGTGGACTACAATGTTATATGTTTCTATTATTGAATCAGTGATGATCAAGTTTATTTTGGTTATTGGATTTGATTTAAGGAAAAGTTTTTAAGTTTGTCTTAGACATCAGGATCTGAGAACAACTGATTCACCCCCCCTCTTTGTTATTCTAAATCATATTAACAATTGGTATCAGAGCTTTTTGTCTTATTATTAGTGTTTAAAGAAATCAAGTTTAAAGGGACTTGAAGCAAATGACCAGGATGTATAAGAAGGAGGTATCAAAGCTGAATAAGGAAAACTTCCTTGCATGGAAAAGCTTGATGAAGCTGCATCTGGCTGGTATTGGTGACTCTGTAAAGTACTACATTGAGAATGGCTATGTCTCACCTGTCGCACCTTTGACTACCGAAGAAATGAGAGCTAAGGAAGAACATAATCAGGCAATGCTACAAATTGCATCTACCCTAAACTATCTAGAATTTGTGGACATTAAGGATTGCACAACTGCTAAGGAGATGTGGGAAACTCTTGTAGGGATCTATGGTGGTCACTTAAATGTACTAAAAGCAAAGGCCAAGAGTTTTAGAGGTAAGTTTGATGAAATGAGAATGCAAGAAGGTGAGAATATTGTACAATATTGTGGTAGAATAAAAGAAGTTGTGAATGCTATTAGAGGAGAAAATGAGATTATTGATGATGAAACTATAATTGGGAAAGTACTAAGAACCTTGCATCCTATATATGCTATTAAGATCTCAGCTATTTAGGAATCTTGATGCAACTATGCTAATGTTCTTACTTTGGAAAGTTTGGTTGGTAAGCTGACTCCTTTTGAACTCTCTAACTATGATAATTTCACTGTTGGTAGCATTGGTAATGTTGAATCTACTTTCAAGTCACAACTAGTTCTGAACAAGCCAAAGAAAGAAAAACAAAGATGCATCAGTGAAAGAGAAAGTGAAAGTGATAGTGACACTTGTGATGAAGAACTAGAAGATCTAGAAGCTCTTATGGCTAGAAGACTAAGAAGAGGAAAAGGAAAGTATAAAGGTAAACTCCCTATTATGTGTTTTACATGTAATAAAGTTGGTCATATAGCTGCTAGATGTCCTGATAGAAAGGATAAAGATGATGAAAGAAAAAGAAAACACAAAGATAGAAGAGATGATAGAAGCTACCAAAGGAACAAGGACTACAAAGGAAAATGTAAGAAATCTTGTTACATTGCTGAAGAAGAAACTGACACTGATAATGATGATTTTGAAATTGAGGTAGTCTATGTTGCAATGAAAGATGAATTTGATGAGGATGAGAAAACTACATTGATATCCTATGTGAACAAGAATGATAAATGGATTACTGATAGTGGTTGTTCACATCACATGACTGGTGACAAAAATAAGTTTGAGACCTTACATCATTATAGAGGGAAAAGTGTAACATTTGGTAATGATGCACCATGTCCTATTAGAGGAAAAGGTTTGATTAAACTGACTAATAAGATATCTTGTGAAAATGCATATTGGGTTGAAGGTCTTAATTATAATTTTTTAAGTGTTTCTTAGCTCAACTAAACTAGTTACCGAGTGGAATTTCATCACAAGAAAGCTAAAATATTTGATGCTAATGGAGAACTAATTGGAAGTGGAGATTAGACTAGAGGTAATTTTTTCTATCTTGACCTATTTGAAGAAACATGTATAATTGCACAACTTGATGATATTTGGTTATGGCATAAAAGGCTATGTCATGTTAACTTTGACAATCTGGTAGAGATACGTAAGAAGAAAAAGGTAAGAGGTCTACCTAGATTGAAGAAACCTGAGAATGTGATGTGCAAGGAATGGCAGTTAGGAAAAATGACAAAGTCAAGTTTTAAGAGAAAATCCTTTACTTCTAAAAACATTTTATATTTGGTTCATACTGACCTTTGTGGACCTATGGGTGTACAGAGTTACTGTGGTGCTAGATATTTTATCTTGTTTGTCGATGATCATACTAGGATGATGCATGTAATGTTTCTAAAAGAAAAATATGAAGCTTTTGAATTCTTTAAGTGGTATTTGGCTAAGGTTGAGAAGGAGACAGGTAGGAACCTAAAATGTCTTAGATCTGACCGAGGTGGAGAATTTACATCATGAATTCAATCTATTTTGTAATGATAGAGGAATTAAAAGATAGATGTCTGCACCTAGAACACCTCCACAGAATGGTATAGCAGAAAGAAGAAACATATCTATCTTGGATTATGCAAGGACATTATTGATTGAAAAGAATGTGGCACAAAAATACTGGAAAGAAGCTATAAGCACTACTGTCTACACTCTTAACCAAGTATAGATCAAGAAAGGTACAAATCTGACACCCTATGAATTATGGCATGGGCATGCACCAAGTGTTAAATACTTTAGAATCTTTGGAAGTAAGTGCTATATATTAAAAGACACTAGGAATGGAAAGTTTGATGCTAAGAGTGATGAAGGCATATTCCTAGGATATTCCATAAAAAGTAAAGCTTATAAGTGTTTGAACTCTAACACTAACAAAATTGTGGAAAGTGTGAATGTCAAAATTGATGAGTATGCAGAAAGAAATGAAGCTGATATCAAAAGAGAACTAGAAGATTATAAATCTTTTGTGTACATCAAGGAAGAAGAAGAGGCAAGTAATAGACTTGCACCTGATGCCGAGTCTCAGGTAAGCAATACCGAGTGACATACATATGTCGCTGACCATCAGGAAAATAGTGCCAAAAGAGAACAAGAACGTGTCAAGCTACAAGAAAATACTGTCAAGTATCAGGAAGAGGTTGCTGAGCTTTCAGAAGTCAAATCTGACAATCTTGTTGGGAAACCTAATGAAATAGAGGAGAGAAGAGCTGAACCTATTTTGGAAAAATATGTAAGAAGACATCACAAGCCTGAACAAATAATTGGAGACAAAAATACTAGAATTCAGACCAGAAGTAAGACTAAGGATCCAACATGCCTACTGTGTGAATTTGAACCCAAGTCAACTAGAGAGGCATTGGAGAATGAAGACTAGATACAAGAAATGAATGAAGAGATTGACCAGATTGAGAAGAATGATACTTGGACTCTGGTGCCGAGACCTGAAAACAAAAATGTTATAGGAACAAAGTGGGTGTTTCAGAATAAGATGAATGAAAATGGTGAAATAACTAGGAACAAAGCTAGGCTGGTATGCAAAGGCTACCCAAAAGAAGAAGGAATAGATTATGGGGAGACATTTTCCACTATAGCTAGATTGGAAGGAGTAAGAACTCTACTTGCATATGCTACTTATAAAGATTTCAAGGTAGATCAAATGGATGTCAAGTCTACATTTTTAAATGGTATACTAGAAGAAGAAGTTTACATAGAACAGGCAGAAGGTTTTATTGATCCAAACAGAAGACACATGGTGTGCAAAATGAACAAAGCACTATATGGATTGAAAAAAGCTCCCAGAGCATGGTATGAGAGGTTGCACAACTACTTGATGTAGATTGGATTTTCAAGAATAAATGACACAAGAAAACTATACATGAAAGATGAAGAAGGTAAAGGTATCTTGTTGGCAAAAAATTTTGTGGATGACATTATTTTTGGTGGACAAGATGCATTGTGTAAAAATTTTTCAAATGAAATGCAAATTGAATTTGAAATGAGCCTGTTTGGTGAGATCAAATTCTTTGTTGGTTTACAAGTATATCAGATGAAAAAAGGAATTTTCATTACACAAACTAAGTATGTTAATGAAATATTGAAAACTTTTGGGATGGAAGATGCTAGACTAGTGAGTACTCCTATGGTTACTCAACAAAAGTTATCTAAGAATGATGATGCTGCAGAAGTGAATTAGACTTTGTATAATCCATGATTGGAAAATTGCAGTATGTTGTACATAGTAGACCAGATATTGCACTAGTTGTTGGGATTGTGGCAAGATTCTCTGCCAATCCTAAGGAAACACACATGATGGCTGTGAAAACAATTATGAGATACTTGAAAGGAACTATTGACTATGGTCTATAGTATAAGAAGGATGAAAAATTTGAACTCAGAGTTTATATAGTTTTTGATTGGGATGGAAATGTAGATGACAGAAAGAGTACTAGTGGTGGAGCTTTCTTTCTTGGACAAAGATTAGTCTCCTAGAAGAGAAAGAAACAAAATTGCATTTCCCAATCTACTGCCGAGGCCTAGTATGTTGTTGCTATAGTAAACTGTTCAAATTTGGTATCGATAAAACAATTGTTGATAGGCATGAAAGAAGAAATCATTGAACCTATTGTTATTTTCTATGACAACACAAGTGTTATCAATATTTCTTAGAATCCAGTGATGCACACTAAGACCAAGCACATAGTAATCAAGTATCACTACTTGAGAGAATTAGTACAAGATAAAGAAGTCTGAATGGAATATGTGAATGCAAAAGAACAATTAGCAGACATATTCACTAAAGCTTTACCTAGAGAAGCTCATAAGTATTTGAGAAGTTAATTAGGGGTCCTTCCCCTAACTAAGGCTGCCTAGTCAAGCTAGGAGCACTGCATCAAATATGCTACAATAGAATATTTGACAAATTGATACAGAAGATTGTCACACTTTAGGGTTGGCCTAGAGTTGTGAAAAAGAAAAAAGATAAGGAATTAGTCATAAGCAAGATGAAAGAGGGAGAAACATTGAGCTGCACAGATATTATCTACATCTGATGGATGTATGTTTTAGTTGCTTCTTTGGCATTTTTGTCAAAGAGGGAGATGAACTAATATGATAACACATGACACTGAGATCTAAGGTTGATGAAATGGAATGAAGGATCAGGATAGAGGGAGAACTGAATACTTTTGACAGTCACAAAAGTGAGGCTTATAGGATTCTAAGAAATATAAGTGGGGAAGTAATACTTCTGATGGTCACAGAAGTGAGGCTTATAGGATTCTGAATCAGAATGAAGCTAAGGATATTATAAATAATTCTCTAATGAACATATAAGGTTTTGAATTGGTTGGTAATCCATGTGTTATTCAGGTGATATCATACGGTGTTGCCATCAATGCCAAAGAGGGAGATTGTTGGAAACTGCAATTGAAACAATTGTTGTATTGTCATTGATGTCAAACCTTAATTGGTAAGACTGTTGCTACTTAGGAAAATACTATATCTATGGTATTTTTTTGAAGGATTGGGACAAGGTTGGTAACAATAGCACCTAAGGAAAGGTTGAGTTATCTTGATATTACAAAAAGTACTTGACTATGTTGTACAATGATGAGACAATGTATTTTTTATCCTAGTAAGACTGAAGACTAAACTGGTAGTCTTGACCAAGTAAAAATGGAGAAATCATGTTTAAGCTGAGAAATGTTAGTGTTGACCGAGTCAGTGTATGCCAAGCAAAATTCTAGTGTCAACCAAACAATAGTTAATTGCCGAGGAAGATAGTATAAGCCAAGGAAACATTTTTTGTAATGACCGAGCTTTCTACATGAAGACCGAGTAGTTGATCACAGTATTGACCAAGCATCAACATTTTTATAGTTGAAGAGAATTTAGTTTTAGAGCGGACATTGTTGAATTCTTGGATTATGTAAAATGTGTTGAATTTATTTATTGATTGTTTGAAAGCATTAAATGCACTATAAAACATTTTATTGTAAATCTTTAAGAGATTTGAGATGATTCTAGAAATGAAGTCAAAGAACATGAAGTGGGTAGATTCAATGAATCTGACCTAACCCTAAGATCTATGAATGAGATTGAGTGGCATAAGATGAGTTAACCTAATTGAGGAAAGTATTAAGGGAACTTGAGCATTAGATATGTGTGTGCATGGTTGAAAAAGAGAATGTTGGAAGATCAGTAAATTTTTATTGACTCTATAAGCAGAAAAGGCTGAAGGAGAATTGTGGTGGTTGCTTGAAGAAAAGTTCCGAGCAGATCAGAGATGGAGATGGCAAAGTTTCAAAGTCAATAAACCAGCATTAGTGTATGAAATCAGATCTGATATTTGCAAAGTGAGTTGTATGTTTTTCAGATCAATATTGTTGCTACTTTCTAACCATTGTAACAGTCAAAATCCTTTTAATAGAGGTTGACCTAATAGTCATATGTTAAATCCTTTGAACAAGGTTGCATTTTAATGGAGTGTATGTAAGTCCTATAATATGGCTCACTTTTAATAGGGTGATTGAAATCCTTTAACTAAGTCACACCTAGCAGTGTGTATTGTAACCTTTGACAAGGTTGGCTTTTAACTGAGTTCACTTTAGAAGAGTGAAAATAATAGAAGCATGTTACAAAGTGGTTTTTCCCACATTGGGTTTCCACTATAAATCTTGGTGTTGATACTTGTGTGAATGTTTTGGTTTGAACATTTCTATGTTTTTCAAGTTAAGTTATAGAGGGGTAGTGGATTGCAATGTTATATGTTTCTATGATTGAATCAGTGATGACCAAGTTTGTTTTGGTTAGGAAAAATTTTTAAGTTTGTCTTATACCTCAGGACCCGAGAACAACTGATTCACCCCCTCTCTATTGTTCTAAATCATATTAACATGAGGTAGAGAAGCGATCTTGAACTAAAGATAAGACCATTACAAGAAAAGTTATGTTGACATCCATTGTAGGTAACACTATTCTCTGAAAAAGACATATATCTTCAAATTCATCTTGAATTGGGTTTAGTAGGAAAAAAATATCATGATATGTTAGTAGGAGAATACTTTTGGATGATAGAACCTTGGAAGGAAATTGGGAAATCATGTGTTGAGCTCCTCATTCTAATAGGATTGATGGAGGAATCAAGAATTTGGTCACATTATTTTGCAATGATAATAAACATCCTTCATCAAATGGTAGAGATGTTATTAGACATAGAACTTTAGCTAATAAATATGAATATCACATGAAACATTGGTTGGACACAACACAACATGAAATGTATGTGTCATTTTGTAGTTCAAATCCTAATATAAAGATTGGGCAAACATTGTTTGAAATATTAAAGCCATATTATATCAAGACAAACAAAGTGTTTGAGACCTGTTGTTGTCATTATCATATTGAATTTGATCTCCACTATCAGGTTTTTCAAAAAATTTTAGAAGACACTTATGGTTTTGAAAATGCTCCTCCTACTAGACAAAGTGAGTTCATCTCATCCATTTTATGTGACAAAAGAGATGATATAGCTAGACAAATAAATTGCATAAAAGGAATATGTCAAATATGTGTTGATCTGTCTCTTTTTCTTTTGAAAAATAGAAATATTGATGTAACAAAGATGGTAAATTGCAAGAGTTACAAATATGTAAACAATGAAACAAAATTTGAGAAACAATCCAAAAGGTTAAAATATCTTGAAGATGAGATAAATGTTGGATTATTTATGGACAAATTTAAAAAAATGATTCAACCCTACATTCATCATGATTTTTTTCTAAAGTGGCAAGCACAACAATTCCAAACACTGAGAGACAATTTCCCACTTGGAACTTGTTGGAGCTTTTCCTTGTAGGACCAAACTTGAATCAATAGATGGAATTGATTCTCAGGGTAGGCACTCAAGTTTGACAAGAAAATAGTCCAATTGATGAGGATAAAGAACATCCTCCTTCTTCTTTGAGCTCCACATCACTCAGGCGGGTATTGCCTTATCTGCACACTCAAGACACCTCATGATAAACAATAGGCCTCCAGATAGATTATTGTAGAATAGTCTTCAAACCCCTATAGGTATCATGTACCTCAATGAAACCAAGATCTCATGCAATAGCCCTACTTGCATAGAATGAGTCTGAAAACCAAAAACCTATACTAACAACATGAAAGGGAAAGGGTGGAACTGAAAGTAAATAATTTGAAGATGGGTTGAAGGACCCTTGAGATGTCCTAAGTCCCTGATAGACCAGTGCCTTGTCCAATGGGCCACATAGTCAAATACCCTATTGCAATAGATAGCTATGAAACAAGAAGATAATGTATTCAATGTGTTGATGCCTAACATCAATCACACACCCTGACCAAACCTCACTTTAACAACCCACTTGTGTATCCAAGTATGTTATTACCCATTCAAAGGATTTTAACCCTCCCCTTAGAAGAGACCTATAAACAATTAATACATTAACTAGCATCCACTGGAAGATAAGCATGACATATCTTTGATACCTCAGCTCATACATACATGGAAACTAATCCTAAACTAGTTATCTCTGCGAAGACAACTCCACTTACAAACACATAGGCAATGCAAACAGAAAAATCAAACACCCTTGATGTATGATTAATGAATTTAGAATTCAAATGGAGATAGCTTAGTAACAGTAAGAATATACTGAATCCTCATACATAAGACAAATCACTTATGGCATGTATTATATTCCCTAAACCAACAAAGGAAGGAAGAGCACCCTATATGCAGAGAAGTAGAGAAAATCTATAGGAAAAGGACCCTTCATGGAACTAGTTCTCCTCAAAATTTGCAGAAGAAGGAACCCTTACAAAATCAAAACTTTAACCATTTATACCCCTCGTTATCTTGGAATCCTACACAAGTTAGGATGCAACAAGCTACGGATAACCATGGTAAGGGTTAGGGTTTCCACACACTAAAACAACTGAAACAATCACAAATTTATTATAGGGGTGGAAACCCAGGCAACCAGGAGAAAGAAAATCCTAGAATGATCCATAATCATGATAAATTCTCTGAGAAGGTACTGAGAATCATGAACAACACCTAAATGTCAACCCTGCAACACACCTTGAGCACACAACCATGCAGTACAAACCCTCCAGATGATCACTCAACACCTTGGACCACACTATAATAGCAAGCGCCACCAAACCAATCGAAATCAACTATTAAAACCATAAATTTTGGTACTTCCTATCGCTGGAAACCCTCTGCAAATTCAAATTTGAAATCAAATGGCTACTTTATGGTGCCAGCAGCAGATCGACAGTCATAATTTGAACTCAGATCAACTTTATATCATGACCATCAGATCCTATTATTTCATGGGCCCTATGTCTTAACTCATTGGATAGCCCAGGGTTAACATTCAGCGACTACGCGAAAACTTTTCCTCATTCATGAAATGAAATACTTAACCCAAGCTAAACCCCGCAAACAAGAGAATGAAAGAAACTTACTAACCCTAGTCCTTTATTTAGCAAACTAGCAACTGAAGGAATTCACCAGTTCACAAAACACTTTATGTCTCCACTAAATAATTTACCGATTACACGACCTTCCTTCGCTAAATCGCCAGACCTTTTAGAACACCACCAATTCTTCTCATGAATGAGTGAATCCAATGAACTTTTTCGGCACCGCTAACCTCATTCATCTGAACTACTAAACCTTAGACCCCATCTGGGCCCTCTTTATGCCACTTGTCATTACCTCATTCGTTGCAGCTGCCCGGTCACACTAACAAAGGACCCACCTTCTGCAAGCCTTATAATCAGATGGCAGGCGTAAGATCTCATAGCTCTGACAAAACTCATGAGAACTTACACCGACTGTAGATCATGTCCTCGTCACTGATCTCTGACAATGGCCCCACATTACAGTATCATCCACGTTGACCAATAAAATTTGAACAATCCTACACCACCTGGCAAATGGCCCCACTTAAAAGGAAAGGCAATGTCACCCAATGAGATCAATGGAGGTCTTAAGATCTGATGAAGGGTGCTCCCCTTAATACCACAAACACATAACAGAAACAGAGAAACCACAACAATATGCAAGAACAGAAAATTGGCTTCTTATTATCTCCACAAATGTGGAATTACAAACTTTTAGAATTACAATATGCAAAGCCGTATGGGCATTCCCTTACAATATTTTGTAGGACAAAGCCTCGAATCAATACCCAGATCTACTACCCAGAACTATTCTGAACTGCCTAAGACAATAATACAACCTTCCTTATATAGGCAATTTTTCACCGCCTGGGAAGGTTCCAGAATTTTAGCCAATAAGGCCGACCAAACTTAGAATTATTTTATTTTACATTTCATTACATCATAGTCGGCTCAAGATAACCTTTGAAACCCGAACAGAAATTTTGAAGAAAATTATTTTTTGCCATTTCAGGTGGCCCAACTTCCGAAGACCATAAGTCATCACCAGTTGACCCGATCGACTATTATAACCCCATTTCAAAAATGCCACGAAGCGCTCTACAGGCTTGACCAGTGCAAGTGCCCGTCACCCAAATTTTTGACCTCATCTGGGGCCTCTAAAGCCTTCAAAACTGAGTTCAAAGTTTCTATACCCTGCTGCCAATACCGAAAATCTTCAATATCTTCCAATATACACTTGATCTGGCAATGAAACTTTACTGGCAGACTTATATGACCAAAATGAACCTCCAAGAAAGAAATCAGATCATTCTGAGCACATACAAAAATTACCAAAAATAGTAACTTTCCATAAATAGTAGCTCTGCACAAAATAACCCTTATTGAATATAAAAACATAAATATTTTTGGGTGATGCAAGATTGCTCTTACACCCAGGATGCTCCTGCATCAGACACTCGGGGTAATTTGAGAAGTGACCCTGTCACGACTCAGGTGTGTAGAGGAAAACCAAGATGGTTAACCTCCTCCTTTGTTAGCCATGATGAATCTTCAACAGGTCATCCTTTCCACTTGACCAGATATTCTTCATATGTCCTGTTTCTTGTGCTTCTGCCAGCACGACTATCCAGTATATCTTCAATCTCCTTAGTGTCTGAACTAGTTGCTGGAATACTCCACTGTGCTGCTGTGATCGCATCTTCAACACCTCCTTCATGATACTCTGTCAAATCTAAAATGTTAAACACTGGTGAAATATTTAACTCAGTAGGCAATTCTACCTCATATGCATTTCCTGAATCATGTTTCTTCAATATCCTACATGGTCCAAACTTCTTCATTTTCAGCTTGTTATATGTACCAACTGGAAACCGCTCCTTCCGCAAATGAACCATGACTTCATCACCGACCTGAAATTCCTTATACCTCCTTTTCTCATCTGTCTTAGCCTTATACTGTGCGTTCATCTTGGTAATATGCTTCCTCACCTCCCCATGGATGTTCTTCAAGTGTTCTGTAAAATCCTCAGCTTCAGCACTACTTATTTCTCCTTTATCTATCTTCCTCAATTCAGATGCATTTCTTGGACTACTTCCATATACAATCTGGAATGGTGATTTACCAGTGCTCCTGTTGACAGAATTATTGTATGCAAATTCTGCCTGTGGTAAAATCAAATCCCATCCCGTTGGCTTATCTCCAACCAAACATCTCAGCAAATTTCCCAAACTCCTATTCACCACCTCTGTCTGTCCATTAGTTTGTGGATGATGTGATGAACTGAACGTCAAATCTGTCTTCAACTTCTTCCACAATGTACGCTAGAAATATCTAACAAACTTAGTGTCCCGATCTGAAACTATGGTCTTTGGCAAACCATGAAGTCTCACTACTTCTCTGAAAAACAATTCTGCTACATGAACAGCATCATTAGTCTTCTTGCAGGGAATGAAATGTGCCATCTTTGAAAATCTGTCAACCACCACAAAAATTGAATCATGCCCCCGCTGAGTCCTCAGTAAACCAAGAACAAAGTCCATGTTGATATCCTCCCAAGGCTTCTCTGGTACAGGTAATGGCTGATACAATCCTGTATTCTGCTTCACTCCTTTCGCCATCTGACATACTCTGCAACTCTGTACAAACTTCTTCACATCTTGCTGCAACTGCGGCCAATAATAATTCTCACTAACCAAACCAACGGTTTTATCACGACCAAAATGTCCAGCCAATCCTCCACTATGCTTCTCCTTGATGAGATTCTCCCTCATAGAACTTCGTGGAATGCACAACTGACTCCCTCTGAATAGCATATCATCCTAGATGATGAAATCCAACCATTTCGTCTTGTCTAGAGTAACAGGTTCTGTACAAGCTTTCCAAGCTTCACCAAAATCAGGATCCTCTGGATACAAACTCTTGAGTTCCTTGAACCCAACCACTTCAATCTACATTTTTGTCAGCAACAGTTGCCTTCTGCTAAGAGCATCTGCAACCCTATTAGACTTTCCACTCCTATGTTTCAAAACAAATGTATAACTCTGCAAAAACTCAACCCATTTCAAATGCCTCTGATTCAACTTTCCTTGACTATTCAAATATTGCAAAGCTTGATGATCAGTATACAAAACAAACTCCTTAGGAAGTAGATAATGTCTCCACTTCTTTAATGCCTAAACTATAGCATAAAATTCTTGATCATAAACAGAATAATTCCTCTTGGCATCATTTAACTTCTCACTGAAATATGCAACAGGTTTGCCTTCTTAGCTCATAACAGCTCCTATTGCAGTACCACTAGCATCACAATCTACTTGAAACACCTTATTAAAATCTGGAAGTGCTAAAATAGGTTGTTCTGTAACTTTTTATTTCAATAATTGAAAACTCTTTTCTGCCCCATTAGTCCACTTAAACTCTTTTCTATCCCCTCTCATCGTTTCAGTCAAGGGTCCACAAATACTGCTAAAATTTTGGATAAACTTTCTGTAAAAACTAGCCAAATCATGAAAAGATCTTACCTCAGTAGCACTCCTTGGAGTAGGCCATTCAAGGATAGCCTGTACCTTCTCTGAGTCCATTTTTAGACCTTCTGCTGAAACTACAAATCCCAAATACACTAACTCTTTCTTCACAAAACTGCACTTCTTCAAATTAATCAACAATTTCTCTTCTCTCAACTTCTCAAATACCATACGAATATGCATCATATGCTCCTCCAATGTCTTACTAAAGATCAAAATATCATCTAGGTAAACAATGACAAACTTACCCAGAAATTCTTTCAGAACCTCGTTCATGAGCCGCATGGAAGTGCTCGGTGCATTGGTTAGCCCAAAAGGCATGACTAACCACTCATACAGTCCTTCCTTTGTCTTGAAGGCAGTCTTCCATTCATCTCCTTCTCTGATCCGAATCTGATGATATCCACTTTTTAGATCTATCTTTGAAAAATACACAGCTCCATTCAAACAGTCCATAATATCATCCATTCGTGGCAATGGAAACCTATACTTGATTGTGATCTTGTTTATTGCCCTAGAATCTGTACACATCCTCCATTCTCCATTCTTCTTTGGTGCTAATACCGCTGGTACAGCACAGGGACTCAGACTCTCACAGATCAATCCTTTCTATAACAACTCATGTACTTGTCTGTTCAACTCCTCACCTTCTGTAGGTGTCATTCTGTGTGCTGCCTTGTTCGGCAAACTCACTCCTGGGATCAAGTCCATCTGATGGCTGATCTTCCTGACTGGTGGTAATCCATCAGGCACGTTATCAGATACAATATCCTGAAACTCATTCAACAAATCTGCAACTTCTACTTCCTCTTTACTAGCTTTTGGAATTAAAGCAAAACATACATGCTCATGCCTCATACCATCTAGAAAATTTCTTCCATCAGCAAAAGTTATCCTTACAGTACCACATACCTTTTCTTCAGTCTCCTTCAATGGTTTTAGCTTATGTCACACTCCATCCTTTGTCAGGGAATAGGTATTCGCATGACCATCATGTACAGCACATCTGTCAAACTGGCATGGTCTACCCAACAACATATGACATGCATCCATAGATATGATATCACACAATACCTCATCTTGGTATCCGCCGATCTTGAACTTTACCAGGCACTATTCACTGACCATGACCTTGTGGTCATCCTACACCCAGGCAATCCGATATGGATGTGGGTGTTTCTATCTCTTGAGCTTCAACTTTGTCACCATCTCTTCTGACACCAAATTGTCAGTGCTTCCACTATCGATAATCACATCACAGCATTTACCCTCACACTTGCATCTAGTGCGAAACAGAGTCCTCCTTTGTTCAGGTTCATTCTCACCACTTAGCAAGACTCTTCTATTAATTAGCATTTCTCCTCTTTCAGCATCTTCAAAATTTGATGATCTAGCATCTTCATCGACATGAGCAACTCTGGCCTGGCCTTCATTTCTCCTATCTGTTCTGCCTTGGCGCTGAGGATATTCAAATGCCCTGTGACCTTCTTCTCCACAGTGAAAACATGTTCCACGGAAGCCACCTCTTCCAGATCCTTGTCCTCTTCCTCTTCCTCTTTGATCTCTATTATTCTGATCCTGGAAGCGATTGAAATTATTTCCTCGCTGATTCTGACTGCTACTGGCCTCATCCTTCTTTTTCGGATCTTCATTTCGGCCACCATATGACCGTCCACTAGATCGTCCACCGTGACCTCTTCCGTTTTGTCTGCTCTCAAACTTCTTGTTCAACTTTTCCTCTACTTTTAGGGCAAACTGGTATGCCTCTTCAATACTATTCATTCGAACCAGATTCAGCTCCTCTTGAATGCTTGGCCTTAACCCATTAAGGTATCGGGCAACTTTCTCCTTATCAGCTTCTGCATGGCCTGTTCTGATGAGAAGTCGATAGAACTCCTCTGTATACTCCTGAACAGATCTTCCTGCTTACTTCAAACTCAGCATTTTCTTCAGTAGGTCAAGCTCATAATCAACAGGAATGAACTGTCGCTTCAATTTATCCACCATCCGATCCCATCTCATGATTTTCTCCTTTCCCCTTCTATTTCGCTCCAACTGAATCTCTTGCCACCATATCTTCGCATGACCTTTCAGTCTGGCCTTCACAAATTTGACCCTATCAGGATCCTCAACATCTTCATACTCAAAATATTCTTCACATTCATTGATCCAGTCGATCAATTTCTCTGGGTTAAGATTTCTAGAAAATGTAGGAACCTCAATCTTAGGTCTTTTCCCAATCTTGGAAATCGCCCGAAAAAGTCTTTCTTCCTCCTGGTTCACAATTTCAACTTCTCCTTCTTGATATTCTTCTTCGGCTTCATCCTCGCTTTCGTCTCTGACATTAAGATTCATTCCTCTGCGAATCTCTTCTTGCAATGCTCGCACTTGTCTCTGCAGCTCTCTAACCTTAGGTGTCACAGCACCAGGTCTTCCGCCACGTTCTCTTCGTGGAGGCATTTTCGCGATGCGCACTGAAACCCTAACCACGGTCCTGGTGCAAACTGCCTCACAGTCGGCGATCTGTTTACACACTCAAGAAAACCTTCTCTGATACCACTTGATGAAGGGTGCTCCCCTTAATACCACAAACACATAACAGAAACAGAGAAACCACAACAATATGCAAGAACAGAAAATTGGCTTCTTATTATCTCCACAAATGTGGAATTACAAACTTTTAGAATTACAATATGCAAAGCCACATGGGCATTCCCTTACAATATTCTGTAGGACAAAGCCTCAAATCAATACCCAGATCTACTACCCAGAACTATTCTGAACTGCCTAAGACAATAATACAGCCTTCCTTATATAGGCAATTTTTCACCACCTGGGAAGGTTCCAGAATTTTAGCCAATAAGGCCGACCAAACTTAGAATTATTTTATTTTACATTTCATTACATCATAGTCGACTCAAGATAACCTTTGAAACCCGAACAGAAATTTTGAAGAAAATTATTTTTCGCCATTTCAGGTGGCCCAACTTCTGAAGACCATAAGTCATCACCAGTTGACCCGATCGGCTATTATAACCCCATTTCAGAAACGCCACGAAGCGCTCTACAGGCTTGACCAGCACAAGCGCTTGTCACCCAAATTTTTGACCTCATCCGGGGCCTCTAAAGCCTTCAAAACTGAGTTCAAAGTTTCTGTACCCTGCTGCCAATACCGAAAATCTTCAATATCTTCCAATATACACTTGATCTGGCAATGAAACTTTACTGGCAGACTTATATGACCAAAATGAACCTCCAAGAAAGAAATCAGATCATTCTGAGCACATACGAAAATTACCAAAAATAGTAACTTTCCATAAATAGCAGCTCTGCACAAAATAACCCTTATTGAATATAAAAACATAAATATTTTTGGGTGATGCAAGATTGCTCTTACACCCAGGATGCTCCTGCATCAAGATCTCATGCATCTGACACATCGCTTGCAAACATACACCCATCGTTAGATGGAGATGGTGTCAGAGCTGGGCCCAAGGAAAATAAAGGCTTCCAATACATAGGAAAAATTAAAGCTCGGGACTTAGGAAAATTTTAAACCACTAGACACTGGGAACTTAGGAAAGATTAAAGGGGACCCGCTGATACATAAAAAACCTAACCACATGACATAAAGTGAACCCATTTAAATAGCACATGCAGATAAAAGGTTTTAAGTGGCCTAAAAAGTTAACTTGAAATTATAACAAGGCGAGGGTAAAAATAAAGGGTTCTTGTATGCAAAGGCTAGTTTTTAAATATTCTGCTTAAGGCTTTAGCCAAAGACACAAAAAAGAGACTCCAAAGACCAAGGGAAGACCTACATCACCATGAAAATTTTTCAAGGTGCTAACAGTGGCTCTGGTTGGGGATGATGGGTAACTTGTGTCCATGCAAGAATTTAGATCTCTGGGAGAGCAGACCACCCACAAAACAAAAATAGGGACCTTCACAAAAACTAGCAACCGAACCAGGAAGATAGAAAGGGAAACACACAACAAGAAAGGGAAATATTTACAAACATTTATAAAATCTTACAAATTTACTTAGTGGCCCCAGGCCACCAAAAGAAAATCAATGACCCTCCTGAATCAAAAATCTGATTTTCATCTACATATGTGACCAGATACGTGCAAATTTCATAACCATCCTTCTGCCAACATATGTGAATACTCATGGGCTGAAAAATAAAATTGTACTGGTCACTACCCATGTTCTTCCAGTCACAACTATTACATTCATATTCAAATTCCAAGAAATAAGGGACATCAATTACTTCTTGACGACTGGGACAAATAAAAATTTCACTTTGTAATACATCATAAAATAGAACATGAGGAACATCATGCATTACAACCTAATTACCTGGCTGAGAAGGACTTGAATCCTATGATTTACCTTTACAAACAATGTGACAGAGGGACATTGGATTTCCATCATCATTTTCATTAAAAAAATTTCTATTCCAATTATTGAAGACAAAGTCCTTAACACTGTCACCATCACTGTCATTCTTAGCAAAAGAAGGAAAAGGACATGAACAAGAAACTTGTTCATCACTGCAATCTCTATGATAGGGAAACACACTGTCATGTCCTTCTACCTCTTCTTTTGCAAAGTCACTAAATGAGGGGAACTGTGATATACATGGGTCATCAAGCATATGCACATGTTGCATCTTGTCATCATTTGACAAACCCAAAATTTGCCAGTGAGTGGGAGGGAAAACATCAATACACACATCATAAACATGTGAAATTTGATTAATTGATTGGCCATCCTTCCATGACTCAGCAAAAGATCCAGAGTCAGGACAAGACTCAAAATCTATACAACTTTCCCAATCAGTACTCAACACTATATTAGGGAAACCTGCATTACTTGAAGATGAACAAACATCGATGACTTCATCATCTAATATATCATATTGTACCTGGTCACCATCTAGTAGTATTGGGGAAACAAAAGAATTAGAGGCACACATGTCAAAGTCAGACCCTACTGACTCATGCTCTCAGTCAAAATCAATGTGTGTTGGATGTAAGAACTCAGAGCCATCCCTCCCTAAATATCTGAGATATTCACAAGACAAGAAATCTGAAATTTGTTCACTATGAAGTGAACAATTGTCCTCAAGAACACCCTCCTCTAATAGGTAGTCATCAGTAACATCTTCACTTATATATTCTTCATCCTCTTGCTGACTACACAAATCTTCTTCCCCATGCTGAGAAAGAGCATCACTCTTATGATTATAAGAAAGAGTGTCATCACTTGACACATCTCCTTCATAGGTTCCATCATTCTCAATAATAGTATTACCAGGCACAACCCCAAATGCATCTTCAAGTTCAAGATCAACATCATTAAGTATCCAATCCCTAATATGCACATAATACTCTTCATACAAGGAGGCTCGCCAATGGGTTGATTCAGGAAAATAGAGCTCCAAAAACAAACCAATGAACACAAATTTTGAAAACTCAATCCCCCCCAGAAGCTCATCATATGCTTCAAAACACTTCTCATAGAACAAAGGTATTGATGATTCCCTTCTACTTCCCACTTTCAATCTTACCAATCTTATGCAATCCCTTTGGATGCCCTGATCTAATAATGAAAGCTCCTCCTCAAGCTTACCCATTACAACTTAATGCACTACTTCCATAAAATTTTGTGAAAATACAACTAAAAAATTGAAGTATGCAAACCTCTAATCACACCTTATTCCTTTTCTTAGTGCTTGATCACTTAATAAGGAGACATTTCAGATCTTTGAGAAATACCTGAGATTTTTGTAGCGGAATACTTTATTGACTGGAAGGCAGGGTAGATCTAGAGCTCACTATGCAGCTCCATCAGGTTCTTTGCAATGTAGATTCGCCACCTCCTTAAAGAGGAAAATATTGTTTTTCTTTGTACCTCTTCCAATCAATCATGATAAATTCTCTAAGAAGTTACTAAGAATCATGAACAATGCCTAAATGTCAACCCTGCAACATGCCTTGAGCACAAAACTATGTAGTAAAAACCCTACAGATGATCACTCAACACCTTGGACCACACTGTAACAGCAAGCACCACCAAACCAATCAAAATCAGCTGTTAAAACCATAAATTCTAGTACTTCCAGTCGCTGGAAACCCTATGCAAATTCAAATTTGAAATGAAATGGCTACTTTATGGCACTAGCGGTAGATCAGCGGTCATAATTTAAATTGAAATCAACTTTATATCATGACTATTAGATCTTGTTATTTCGCGGGCCCTATGTCTTAACTCATCGGATAGCCCAGGGTTAACATTCAGTGACTACACGACAATAGCTTTTCTTCATTCATGAAATGAAATACTTAACCTAAGCTAAACCTCATGAACAAGTGAATGAAGGAAACTTACTAACCCGAGTCCTTTATTTAGCGAATGGGCAACTGAAGGAATTTGCCAGTTTGCAAAACACTTTATGTCTCTGCTAAATAATTTACCAATTACATGACCTTCCTTCGCTGAATCGCTAGACCTTTTAGAACACTACCAATTCTTCTCATGAATGAGCAAATCTAATGAACTTTTTCGGCACCACTAACGTCATTCATCTAGACCGCTAAACCTTAGACCCCACCTGGGCCCTCTTTATGCCACTTGTCATTACCTCATTCGTTGCAGCTGCCCAGTCACACTAACAAAGGACCCACCTTCTACAAGCCTTATAATTGGACGGTAGGTGTAAGATCTCATAGCTCTAACAAAACTCATGAAAACTTACGTTGACCATAGATCATGTCCTCATCACTGATCTCTGACAATGGCCCCACACTGCAGTATCATCCATGTCGACCAATAAAATTTGAACAATCCTGCACCACTTGGCAAATGGCCCCACTTAAAAGGAAAGGCAATGTCACCCAATGAGATCAATGGCGGTCTTAAGATCTCATGTGTCTGACACATCACTTGCGAACATATGCCCACCGTTAGATGGAGATGGTGTCAGAGTAGGGCCCAGGGAAAATAAAGGCTGTCGAAACATAGGAAAAATTAAAGCTCGGGACTTAAGAAAATTTAAAACCACTGGATGCTGGGAGCTTAGGAAAGATTAAAGGGGACCCACCGACACATGAAAAACCTAACTGCATGACATAAAGTGAACCCATTTAAATAGCACATGTAGATAAAAGCTTTTAAGTGGCCTAAAAAGTTAACTTGAAATTATAACAAGGCCAAGGTAAAAACAAAGGGTTTTTGTATGCAATGGCTAGTTTTTGAATATTCTGCTTAGGGCTTTAGCCAGAGACACAAAAAAGAGACTCCAAAGACCAAGGGAAGACCTGCATAGCCATGAAATTTTTTCAAGGTGCTAACAGAACTATTGTATGAGTTTTTGATTTTGCAGAAAATTATTCCTTTGTTCATCAAAAGGCAATTCAATCATAATACTATTTGTCAGAGAAAATTACTATTATGGTACATGTGTGTTATCAACATGCACAATTAGATTTGGATGGTATTCAGAGAACATTTAAAGCATGGGTCATCAAGAAGGAATATCATTTTTATATAAGTGATGATAGAGAGTATGAAATTCATTATGTAGAACACTGCTTCAATATGATTTTTGCAAATTTGAAAGAAAGATGTATAAAAATTGATAAACATTATGTTTGGTCAGATGGATGTGCTGCATAATTCAAATCATCGAGACCATTTTATGAACTATGTACATATCATCATAATGAAAACATACCACATGTATGGAGTTTCTTTGAGAGTGGACATGGAAAAGGTGAACATGATGGTGCTGGAGCTGGCATCAAACACATGCTCTATGAAAGTATCAAATGAATTATAAGGGAGTTCATGTATAAAAAATGTTCATGGATTTTTTGAATGGTGAAAGATACATTTCACACCAAATGAGAATGACACATCGTCGAGATTGACTCAAGCGGTGCCACATAAAAAATTTTGGGAGATAAAAGGTATGCACGCATTTTTAAATTATTCAAGTCTTTAAATTTTTTATGTATTCTTTATTCAAATTATATTTATAGAATGTATTATATATGCATTTTTTTCAAGTGTGGATAGAAAAATTATGCATGGTTACAATAGGATAGAAAAGACGTGATCTTTGCATTCAGTTATGAGTATGAATTGTCACAATTGGACGTTGAACACTAGGGACTACTCATGCTTTTGTTGTCACTGCATTGCTAACAATAATGAGGAATGCATCAATCAAGACAATGGATATGTAGGTGCATGGAATCTAGTGCCACTAGTTGTTACTGATACATTTGATAGAGATGAAGATGAAAACTCCAATGATGTCCCTTTGATTTCTATTGATTACGATCATATCTCAGGATTGGTAAAAATTGGTAAGTATATATATTTCACATTATATGGTCCATTGAGCTGCATGTATAGATGGATAGATAGATCTATAAATTGAAATAAGTAAATTTTAAGATCTCACATGTATATATAAATTTACTATGTAGGAGATGTCTTTGCAATGATTGCTGAGAGTGGAAATGTAGAAGGAGTTGGTTATTATTTACTATGTTGTACTATACAGAGGATGAAGGTACTTGAACCTGAAGAAAGTGATGAAATGATGTTCCCCATAGGTTTTTACATACTTTACATCAATATATTGAACTCAATTTATAAATTTTAAATTTCAAATTTAGTTTGTTTAAATTTATATTGTTAAAATTTGTGACCTGCAAGTTCAGTTATTTTAGAGGGATCACATTTCAAGAAAATAAAAGTAATTCAACATGGTATTCACTTTTTTGATTACCAACCAGACAATAAGGTGTTTTAATATAGTCACCTAGTAGTTGCCACCTCCATTTGTCTCCATAGAGTTAAATCTCAATGTGGACGTCGTGAGTGGAAACTAGAAAGTGAGGATCATGAGAGTATTGTTATACACTAAGTTTGCACCCTTTGTTTCAATCTCTCTTGGTCTTGATAACTCAGTATAGCATGGGAATCATCTCTAGGTTGTGGGACCTTTGCTAACTGAGATGAGACCTCCAGGTTCTAGGTTGGTTCCTCTTGGATAATCACCTTAATTTTCTTTTTGACATGAAAAGTAAAACTTTTGAGGGAAAGGGATAGAAGGAATGCTTGGAAAGGGAAATGACTGAAAGAAAACTACCTACTAGGTGATGCACTGAAACTAGGGTTTGGATCTCAGTATGTAGGATGAAATCAATGAGAGACTTAGGTCTAGTAGGTAACAACTTACTGAATAGGCTCACATGAATATTTCATAAGAGGGGTCTGCAAACAAAGAGGGTATTCAGGGAAAGAAAGAGATTCTTTCACAAATAATGACACTCCTTAGGGTAGACAATAATCTATGACCTGCAAACAAACATTCACCTCTACAACTAGGTATGGGAATGAGACAAGATTGTTAAGGGGTTGTAGTATACCCACAAAAGCATTCACATCAAATCATTCACAATAATACACATGAATTGAAAAAAAAAAGAAGGATCAAGAACCCTAAGATATCATTGAGAAACATATAAATATTTTGATTCAATAAGAGATAACTCACACAAAAAGGCATAAGGACCTGAGAAATGTCACAAAATATCTTCAATATCTAAATTACCAATGGGAGGTTACAAAATGTAGAAGACCAGAGGGCAAGAAATGCCATAGATAGCTTTCTAGGAAAGAGACTTTCTTCTTACAAAATGTGAACTCTCTAACCTCTTGAGCACTAAGGCTCCAAAAATACAATATATACATCTCTTGCACATAGGTGGGAGAAAAACCTAACTAGGGTTACATGATTTTACAATAAAATAGAAAACCCTAACTACCTATCAAATCTGATCATAAAAAATATCTCTACAGCATCAAGGCCGGTCAGATATGTTGTGTGCCTATGCTTGTACTACATCAAAATCAATCTATCTACCCTCCTCCAACTCATCCTTGCCATGAATGCTCACAATCTAATCTTATAGATGTTTGGGTTTTAAAAGATTAACTCTGCAAAAGGTGGTGACAAGACCATTAAAGCTTTTAGCACGACGTGGTACTTTGTAAAATCTATGGCACCAATGATAAGATCCTCTGTTATCATCCCCTCAACCTTCACTGTCCTGAGGAATTCAATTCTAGCTACCCATTTGTCATGAATGGCCACAAAATGTAAACCCTAGAAAAGCCAGTCAAAAGAAATATTTAAATTTGAAAAAGAATAGCTAGCAAGTCGATTTTAAAATGCAACCATTGATTATTTATCTCCCAGTAGATCGAGTGGCTCAGATACGCCTAGAAAAACACTTTAAAACCCCTCTAACAAGTCAAATGCCACCATGGAAGTCAGCAACCAATCACCGGCGAGGAAGTTAGCATCTCTGACAAGACCTTGGACCCATGTCCCTGAGAACACCATTGGATGGCTATCGTCATACCGCCATCGTAACGATCAAGCTTTTTGGATCTCTGGTATAACGATAGCTACAAGATCTGATCATGTTTTAACTTCATTAGAAACCTTGGACCCCATGGGCCCACTGACATTGGCCATGTTGCACCCTCACAAACCAATCAAACACTGCCCCCTTAGATACACCTCACATTCTTTCTAAGATCGGACCCACTGCCTGAGATTTTGATCTTACAACGGGGGTATGATCTCATAGGGTTAGAAGATTCTATGAGATCATACGACCACCGTAGATCCTAGTCTTTCTGACACATCTAGAGATACTCAGCCCCACTAACATCCTTGCACCTATATTACACCTTAGTGAATCACAAGCTGCCAAAACATATCCACATTGCAACTGTCCCTAACACAAGACCCACTGTCCGAAGCTCTAACGACGAAGGAGGATCAACAGCTGTCGCTATACCACTAAATTAACTAGTTCGCATCTTGAGCCCCTGGTATAATGATGACCACATGATTAAGTCAGAACTTAACCCACCAAAGAAGATGGCCCCACTGACAAGCTGCTAAATCAAACACCACCGACGAATCAGGAACTGCCAAATAAGATGAGGTGGCACCGATCCCACTGACAAGATGAACTCTATAGGCAAGAAGATCGACGATCATCGCAAGATCTCATGGAATCTTTTGGGGCCATGATATCATGCGACAATTTTCAGATCTAGAATCTTAACCTAGCCGCCGATCTGAGACCGCCAAATGAAACGGTAACTGCTCGCGGGATCACTAAATGTTAAGGGGTTAACCGCTGGGAATCAGAGACTTGGCGACTGAAGGATTTTTAAAATGCACATGCAATTTGGGATGACTTAAGTGACTAAGATAAAGTAAAATAAAAATATAATGTGACCAAAGGGTTTTGCAAGGTAACAGCTAGTTTATGAATTTTTCTAAGGGTTTTTCTTCTAGCCAGAGACCTAAAAGATATTGTAGAGACCAGGGGAAAAGAGGTAGACCCATGAAATTTTTTTGGGGTGTTTGACAAGATAAAAATAGAGGCCTAGGGATGGTTCTTTGCCAAATTTGTATGCATAGGAAAATTTGTGTAACATTTTGGTGATTTCTACTGGATGTCAGCCTACTAGACATGGGAAACCAGTGACCTTGACAATCCATTGGGCATGGGGTTATTACAGGAACAAAAATTATCTATAGAGGGACAAAATTGAAAATGTGCTCAGAGCACTTCTTGAAAAGCAAGAAACTAATCTAGAAAGCAAAGAAAGAAAACAAGGAAACTTTTTTAAAAAATTTACAAAGAGGGGTTAACCTCAAAACAAGGTTTCAAGTGGAAACCATTCACAGAGTTAGGTAAGGGGACTCCCTCCATATTTGATAGTTGAAAAGAATTAGAGCCCCTGCATTCTATGATTACAAATGGTCCACCCCAAAAGGAGTCAAATTTTGTGTGCCTGCCAGATCTAGACCTGAACTCATCCCACTTGAGGACTATGTCTCCAACCTTGAAGTCTTTGACCCTGGCTCTTCTATCAAAGCACCTCTTTGTCTGAATCTAATGGAATTCCATATCTTGCATTGATTTGTCTCTGATTTCTTCTAATTCCATCAACTGAGCATACTTGACCTGCAAGGAATCCCCTTCATCAAATAGGGCATACTGAGTAGCTAGGTCCAAAGCTGGTAATTCAGTTGAAATGGACAACTTAGCCTCTCTACCATACACTAGCACATAAGGAGAATTCCCAATGATTTTCTTTGGGTTAATTTTGTCTAACCACAAAGCAGACCTCAACTTAGTATGCCAATCTCTCTGATTATCTTGCAGAGTCTTCTTGATTATCCTAATCAAGTTCTTATTGGTGGATTCTGCTAAGCCATTTCCTTGAGAGTAGTAGTTGGAGCTGGTATTCATATAGATGTCATTCTTGAATGCCCACTCTAAGACTTTGAGGCCTATGAATGCTAAGGCATTATCTGAAATTATGGAATCAAGAGTGCCAAACCTATGAATTAAGTCATCATAAAAGCTTAGGACAACACTCTCATTGGCCTATTTTAATGCAACTACCTCTGTCCATCTGGTGAAGTAATCTATTGCAGTAATTATCCATTTATGTCCTACACTAGATGGAGGGTTGATCATGCCAATGAAATCTATACCCCACTTCATGAAGGGCTGATCTATTTTGATTGGTTGTAGGGTCAAGGCTGTAAGCCTTTCTTTTCCTACAAACATGGCACACTTGATGCATCTTCTGACATAATCATGACTATCCTTAAAGATAGATGGCCAATAGTATCTAGCCCTCATGATTTTAAAAGCAGTAGTCCTAGGAGAGAAGTGACCTCCAGAAGGTCCATCACGAAACTCAAATAAGATGTCTGCTACCTTTTTTGAATCTATGCATCTTAAAAGGACACCAATGTGATCCTTCCTGAAAAGAACTTCATTTATCAACACAAAAGGAACAGATTGTAACCTATAATACCTTCATTTTGCTGAATCTAGGCCTGCAAGACATTGTCCTCTCTTCAAGTAATTGATCATATTAGGCAACCAGCTTGTTGCCTTGTCTTGTTCTTCTATAGAATGCACAACCAAAGATGCATCCATTTGCTTTGATTTCTATGAACTTTCATCCCCTACCAAATGTTCACAAAGACCTCTTCCTCTAACTAGCCTGGTAGTCTAAATATCAATGTCATATTCCATCACCTTGGTGATCCAACCAGCTCTTTTCTCATTTAGGTCTTTGGAAAGAAAAAACTCTTTGACACTTGGATGAGTAAATTTTAAATGTATCATGCTATGGGTCAACAAATATCAAAAAATTTTAAGGCTCTTTACCACACCAAGTACATGTTTCTCTACAAAAGAGTATCTTTGTTCATACTCTTCTAAACCTTTGCTAAAGAAAGAATTAGGCTGCTCCAATCCATCTGAATTTTCTTGGGTCAACATTGCAGATATGGCATCATGACCTCCATAAGCATAAAGGATAAAATCCTTATTCAAATTTAGGTTTAAGAGGGCAAGAGCTTCTGCTAGGGCCTCTTTGATAGCTTGGAAATTGGCTTTCCTTTCCTTAGTCCAACTAAAAGATGAACTCTTCTTTAGCATGGTTGTCAAAGGCTTTAATAAATTTTCAATGTTAGGCAAGAACCTCCTAACAAAATTAATCTTTCCTATGAAAGATTGGAGAATTTTCTTATGGTGTGGTAAGGGTAGCTCTAAGATAGCTGCAATTCTCTCAGGATCCACTGTAATTCCTTCTTTGGATACTACATATCCCAACAATTTTCCTTCATGAACTAAAAACACACATTTCTTGGGATTATGAGATATCCCAAACTCTCTACACCTTTCAAAGATCTTCCTCAAATGTTTGATGTGATCTACTGCATGTTTAGAATAGACAATTATGTCATCCAAGTAGACTAGTACAAACTTGTACATAAGGCTTTTAAAGGCCATATCCATTGCCTTTTGAAATGTAGCTCCTGCATTTGACAAACCAAAGGGTATCTTTTGATAAGCCATCATTCCCCACTTGGTTGTAAATGTAGTCTTGTATTGATCCTCTTCATTCACTAGGATCTGATTGTATCCTAAATAGCCATCCAACAATGAAAATCTCTCAGATCTAGAGACACATTGTAAGATTTGTTCCATGGAGGGTACTGGATGGCGGTCTTTTAGTGAGGCCTTGTTAAGATCCCTGAAGTCAACACATAACCTCAATTCCCCATTCTTCTTCCTGACAGGAACAAGGTTGGAAACCCAACTAGTATGCTTGATGGGGTAGATGATACCACTTTCAATTAATTTGACTACTTCTTTATGCATAAGTGGCTCAAGCTTGGGATTAACAAGCATTTTCTTTTGCCTTACTGGTTTGGCATTAGGCTCTAATTCAATAGTGTTTTGAGAAAAAGAAAGGTCAAAACATTTGAGGTCTTCATATTGCCATGCAAATACATCATTGAATTCTTTGAACAATTAAGTGTAAGCTTGCTTTACCAATTTAGTGTTCACTTTTCCAAATTGTAAACTCTTACCCAGTTCCAACTCTAATCCAACACAATGTTCTTGTTGGACTACCAGGCCAGCTTTATTTTTCTTGACTTCATCATCCTTGTTGAAGATAGTCTCTAAGGTAACAAGACCTCTAGGAATCTTATTGGAATTGAGTTATATCACTTGATCACCATAGTTTTGTGAAAACCTATCTTGATTATGTCTTGAAAAAACATCCTCTTCAAACAAAAACTGCAAAATTTGTTCATCATTGTCAAACACTTGCCAATTGACATTATTATCAGGAATAGAAGGTCTGACAATCACTTTGATATGTTATTGATCTACTTCTTTTGAAATGCTATTTGGAATGTCATATTGGGATCCAACAGCAGCTAACCTATCTGCATTTTGATTTAGCTTTCTAGGGATGACAACAATATTGAAAGCACAAAAATCTTCAATTGCATCCCAAAATCTATGCCTGTATGCTTTCATGGTGTCATTTTTGGT
Source organism: Chamaecyparis obtusa (assembly GCA_027943335.1). Taxonomy (NCBI): domain Eukaryota; kingdom Viridiplantae; phylum Streptophyta; class Pinopsida; order Cupressales; family Cupressaceae; genus Chamaecyparis; species Chamaecyparis obtusa. The sequence continues at coordinate 54,376 of BSBK01011618.1, forward strand.
TGCACTTATCCCTCTTACTTGGCTGATGACTAACTCACTTTCACCATAAAATTTTAAGGCCTTAAGCCCTCTTTTTCTAGCCCATTATAGTCCATTGACTAAACTTTCATACTCTGCAGTATTGCTAGTGCAAGAGAGACTGAATCTAAAGGTAGTGTAATACCTTTCTCCTTTTGGGGACACTAACATACCACCACCACTAGAACCATGTCTACTTCTAGCTCCATCAAAAAATAGTTCCCAAACCTGATTGCTCTGATCCTCTGAATCAGTATCTTTTGTAAGAAAGCTTGGTTATATGGCTCCACTTTCTTGTATCAGATAACTTCCCAAACCAAAATCCCAAATTAGATTTTCTTGGGCCTCTGAAGCTCTTTCATCTAGAAGAATATCAGGGATACTTTCTATCTTTGTGTTTGCTTCACTAATGGTTTGGAAGTCACTGTCATCAAATATGGGGCAGTTTGCATTGATGGTGTTGGACACATAAGGCTCTATATGGTGTGCTGCTAATGGTTCTGACTTAATGATGACCTTGGTCCCATACCTTATATAAAATAACATGTGAGACCAATCAGAAAATAGATACCCTCCTATCTTGGCTGTAAACTCCCTTGAAAGACATATAGAAAATAATGCAGGGAGATCTATAATATATATATCAAGGAGGATGGAAAATTAGGACTAGCATGAAGGATTAGACTGGTATCCTTAGCCACACCTATAGTATTGACTGAGGATCCATCAATTTGGGTTACCTTCTTTTGAAAGGGTTCATATTTTAGTCCTAATTGGTCAGCTACCTTCTTAGGCATTACAGTGCTCGTAGCTCCACTATCTACCATACAATTATGTACTAAATATTTTCCAATGATTAAAGATACATAAAAGGGAGGTGGCTTTGAGTTCCTACCTTGAATGACATTGCCTTTGGAGTTGTTACTTGGAGTCTCCTTTTCTTAATCAGTGTTAACCAACACTAGCTTTGCAGCTTCTTTTGTAGGTTGAGGAGTTGTCACCTCTATCATGGCCTTCTTCAAAATTTCAGGTTGTCCTGGAAGAACCAAAGAGTCCCACATGGACATGGTGACATTCACCTTCTTCATGTTGTCTGTGATATTATAAGGTGTCACAGTGTGTATTCTCTATTGTGCTTTCACTATGATGGGCTCCACTTCTTTTAGAATTTGGCCTTCTTTGCTTGTAATGACAGGAGCCTCCTTAGGTGTGATGGGAGTAGCTTGTTGTAGTGGCTCTATAGATGTGGTGGCTTTGGCATTGGAATATACTCTCTCCATGTCTTGGGCTCTTCTCTTTGCTCTTGTATAGGCAACAAAAGCAATTTCATCATTGACTCCATTGAAGTCTGGTTACTCCCAATTGAAAAGAGCAATCTCATTCTCTTGTGGCTCTTATTGAGGCATTTACCCACTGGATGAAGCCTCTGATTGAGCTTGGGAGGCATTCTGAACCATTAGAGCTTGGTTCATCCATCCATTTGAATATGTAGCCTAATTGTGAGGCTGATTACAAGGAAAATACCATTCATTCTCCATGGCCATATTATTTTGGCTAGGAACCATATCCCTCACTAGATTTGCAGAATTGAGAGGTGTAGGGTTATATGGTTGGAATGGTCTCTAATTAAAACTTTTCCTTTGTCCTTGATAGCCTCCTTGGTATGGTGGCCTATTTTGTTGATAAGGCTATCCTTGATTCTGATATTGTTGATTAGGACCTTGGCCTTGTGGCTGAAAGGGTGGTCTAATTCCTTGACCTTGCTTCTTTAGATTTGTGACCTCTTTAGTCAAGGTATGCAATAGATTGGTCATTTCTTTCTTATTGCTTTGTTGACTATTCTTTATTTCTTGCAGCTCTTGAGAGAAACTAGTTGTTAGCTCTTGACCACTAGTACTGGCCTGGGGTGCTAATATAGTAGGAATAGGGGTAAATGGGGGTACTTAGGTAGGTGCAATGGGTTGAAGGCTAGGAAAAATAGGCATTGGAGGACTTCTAGCAATCATGCCTGCTTGAATCAAACAATTTTTCAGCTCTGACGGCTATGTCAAAGGCTTAGGGTAAGGAAGTGCCACCCATAGAATGGATCATGATAGAAATTTGACCATTTAGACTTTGCAAGTAGTATAAGAAGGCATGGTCATCTGATGGTCTCATAGAGACTGGAATTATATTCCATGTTTTAAGGAATCTACTATTGTAATCTATCATTTGCTCTTGAGGGTCTCTCCTAATAGTTGTTAATTGCTCAACTAGAGACAAGTTCTCTAATTTATACTCAAAATGCTTACTTAATGCATCCCCTAATTTATCCCAAGAAGTAATAGAACCAACAGTTAAAGTTATAAACCATTCTAGAGCCTTACCTTTTAGAGAGGTTGCTAATAACTTTGTGGCCACATCTTCTTGAGTAATGTTGTGCATGCTACAGATGGTAGTCACATCTCTTATGTGTTCAAAAGTAGTTGTCTACCCTTCACCTGTGAAATCAGGTATGCTCTTTAGTGCTACCAAGGGAACATCATGATGTTGACCAAAGGCTAATGGGCTCCCTTGATTAAAGGGTGCAAATGCAAATGGTCTAGCCATTATAGGAGTTGGAATCTAAAGATTAACAACTATGTGAGTTGTATTCACTGCTGGATTTGTATCCTCTTCTAGATCTCTGGTTAGAGATCTACCTCTTCTTCTGGAGTGAAAGGGAAAAGGTCTCCTTTCTGAAGCATTAGGAGGTGTAGACTGAACTCTCCTTGTAGGGGATGTTCTTTGAGCTGACCTACCTTTGTGACTTCTTCTTGAGTGAAACTCTAAAAATTCAATAGGCTTTGAGCTTCTAGTCTCAATCTTTCTCATAAACCTTGAACAAGGTAGTCTAGATCTTTGAAATCAGTGGAGTCACCAGATATACTTGATAGAATGACTTCTAAAAGCCTATTTTATGCAACCTATATATTAGAGATAGCATATCTTTAACATGAATTTCTTGTGTAGTCCCACTGGGCGTGCCAAAATTGTTATAGACTAATTTTGCAGCCTTTGTTTCAAGCTCTCTTGGTCTTGATAACTTAGTATAACATGGGATTCCTCTCTAGGTTGTGGGACCTTTGCTAACTGAGATGAGACCTCCAGGTTCTAGGCTGGTTGCTCTTGGATAACCACCTTAATTTGCTTTTTGACATGAAAAGTAAACCTTTTGAGGGAAAGGGATAGAAGGGATGCTTGGAAAGGGAAATGACTGAAAGCAAACTACCTACTAGGTGATGCACCGACACTAGGGTTTGGATCTTAGTATGTAGGATGAAATCAATGAGAGGCTTAGGTCTAGTAGGTCACAACTTACTGAATAGGCTCACAAGAATATTTCATAGGAGGGGTCTATAAACAAATAGGGTATTCAGGGAAAGAAACAGATTCTTTCACAAATAATGACACTCCTTGGGGTAGACAACAATCTATGACCTGCAAACAGACATTCACCTCTGCAACTAGGTATAGGAATGAGACAAGATTGTTAAGGGGTTGTAGTATACCCACAAAAGCATTCACATCAAATCATTCACAATAATACACATGAATTGAAAAAAGAAAGAAGGATCAAGAACCCTAAGATATCATTGAGAAACATATAAATACTTTGATTAAATAAGAGATAACTCACACAAAAAGGCATAGGGACATGAGAAATGTCACAAAATATCTTCAATATCTGAATTACCAATGGGAGGTTATAGAATGTAGAAGACCAGAGGGCAGGAAATGCCATAGATAGCTTTCTAAGAAAGAGACTTTCTTCTTACAAAATGTGAACTCTCTAACCTCTTGAGCACTAAGGCTCCAAAAATACAATATATACATCTCCTGCATGTAGGCAAGAGCAAAACCTAACTAGGGTTACATGATTTTACAATAAAATAGAAAACCCTAACTGCCTATCAAATCTGATCATAAAAAATATCTCTGCAGCAGCAAGGCCAGTCAGATATGTTGCATGCCCATGCCTGTACTACATCAAACTCAATCCATCTACCCTCCTATAACATAGCCTTGCAATGAATGCTCACAATCTGATCTTATAGATGTTTGGGTTTTAAAAGATTAACCCTGCAAAAGGTGGCAAAAAGCCCATTAAAGCTTTCAGCATGACGTGGTACTCTATAAAATCCATGGCACTGATGATCAGCTCCTTTGTTATCATCCCCTCAACCTTCACTGTCCTAAGGAATTCAATTCCAACTACCCATTTGTCGTGCATGGCCGCAAAATGCAAACCCTAGCAAAGCCAGTAAGAAGAAATATTTAAATTTGAAAAAGAAAGGCTAGCAGGTTGATTTTAAAATGCAACCATTGATCATTTATCTACCAGCAGATCAGGCGGCTCAAATACGCCTAGAAAAACACTTTAAAACCCCTCTAATAAGTCAAATGCCACCGTGGAAGTCAGCAGCCATTCACCGGTGAGCGAGTCAATGTCTCTAACAAGACCCTAGACCCACATCCCTAAGAACACCATCGGATGTCTGTCGCTATACCGCCATCGTAACGATCGAGCTTTTTGGATCTCTGGTATAACAACAGCCATGAGATCTGATCATGTTTTAACTTCATTAGAAACCTCGAACCCCACGGGCCCACTAACATTGGCCATGTTGCACCCTCACCAACAAATCAAACCTTGCCCCCTCAGATACACGTCACATTCTTTCTGACATCGGACCCACTGCCTAAGATTCTAATCTAACGGCGGGGGTATGATCTCATAGGGTCAGAAGATTCTATGAGATCATACGACCACCGTAGATCCTAGTATTTCTGACACATCTACAGATACTTTGCCCCACTAACATCCTTCCACCTATATTCAACCTCAGCCAATCACAAGCTACCAAAATGGATCCACGTTGCAACTATCCCTGACATAGGACCCACTGTCAGAAGCTCTGACAACAAAGGAGGATCAACGGTTGTCGCTATACCACCAAATTAACTAGTTCACATCTTGAGCCCCCAGTATAATGATGACCACATGATTAAGTTGAAACTTAACCCACTAAAGAAGATGACCCCACTGACAAGCTATTGAATCAAACACCGCCGATGAATTAGGAACTGCCAAATAAGATGAGGTGGCACCGGTCCCACTGACAAGATGAACTCTGTAGGCAGGAAGATCGATGATCATCGCAAGATCTCATGGAATATTTCAAGGCCATGAGATCATGTGACAACCTTCAGATCTAGAATCTTGACCTAGCCGCCGATCTAAGACCGCCAAACAAAATGGTAACCGCTCATGGGATCGCTAAATGTTAAGGGGTTAACCACCGGGAATCAGAGACTTGGTGACTGAAGGATTTTTAAAATGCACATACAAATTGGGATGACTTAAGTGATTGGGATAAAGTAACATAAAAATATAATGTGGCCAAAGGGTTTTGCAGGGTAGCAGATATTTTATGAATTTTTCTAAGGGTTTTTCTTCTAGCCAGAGACCTAAAAGATATTGCAGAGACCAGGGGAAAAGAGGTAGACCAATGAAATTTTTTTGGGGTGTTTGACAAGATAAAAATAGAGGTCTGGGGATGGTTCTTTGCCAAATTTGTATGCATAGCAAAATTTGGGTAACAAGTATATTACATGTTCTCCATGAAAGGTCTGAACCACTTGAGTTGGTCTAAAAAGTATAATATGTATACCTATTTCATGTGTTAGGACCTACTTGATATCTCTTGATTAAATTGACTATACTTTGTTTATATATTTAAACACATGATGGACTATAATTTTTTGATATATGATGGACCTATTTGATTGTTCAATGGTTTTAATATATAGAATTTTAGGTATGCTTATATATGTATATGCTTGTATACATGTATGGTTTTATATGTATGCTTTGATTATTCAATGATTTTTATAGATTGCATATTAGTTAAAGATTTTATGTATGCTTTGATTATTCAATGATTTTTATGATACTTATTGTCCATTAGTTACATTTATTAACTAGTTATTTTTTATGATATTAATTATAGATCCCCTTAAGACCTCCCCTTAAGATTTCTTATTAGGTAAGGATCCCCTTAAGACATTAGTTTGAACACTAAAAAATGATGAAATTAGCTAGATTACTTATGACATGTGTTAGTTCTAGAATGAGTTGGAATAGTTATTGTCCATTAGTTACATGTATTGACTTGTTATTATTATGATATTAATTATACATCCATCTAATAAAATATAATCAAATGAGACCATCTAATCAACTGAAACCATCTAATCAAATCATATCATCTAATTAAATGAAACCATCTAATCTAATCAAATGAAACCATATAATAAAATCATATCATCTAATCAAATGAAACCATCTAATCTAATCAAATGAAATCATCTAATCAAATCATATCATCTAATCATATCATTTAATCAAATCATATAACCATCTAATCAAATTGTATCATCTAATCAAATGAAACCATCTAATCAAATCATATAACCATATAATCAAATCATATCATCTAGTCAAATGAAACCATCTAATCAAATCATATTATCATCTAATCAAATAATGTATCATCTAATCAAATGAAACCATCATAAATATATATAATGTGAAATCATAAATCATCTATGTCTAGAGGTCTAGATAGTATATAAATTTATGTGCATATAAATATATGTCTCAAAACATAAACTCAAAATATAAAACATATAATAATGACATATATAAATAGTCTCAAATCAAAGATCTGTGCAACATGTCCTAAACTAGGAAGTCATCCAGGCGCATGCGAATAGAGAGACCCTCTGACTGACTTCCATGAGCATCCTCTAGCTGTGAGGCAGCAACTGATCCCTACAAATATAATAATAATGTAAAATACTTAAAATATTATAAATGCATGTTTAAACTTACATATTTTTAAAACTTACCTAGCCACTAGTAGGTTTCACATCTGCTGAATCTCTCCTATGAATATGCTTTGATCCCACACTAGAGGTAATGTACTCTAACCGAGTGTCATGAGCATCCTCTGGCTGTGAAGCGGCAACCGACCCCTAAAAATTTAGTACAATAGTTGGTTATATACTTGTGCATAGTATTTATTATGTAAAGTACTTGAAATAAATAAATACATGTTACACATGTACACATGAATGCTTAAATGTAAATATATTTAAAACTTACATGACCACTAGTAGGTGTCACATCTACTGAATCTCTCATATGAAGATGCTCTGAGCCCACACTAGAGGTAATGTGCTCTGTTAACTCTGCCTGCAAAATATTATACATTGAGAAAATATCAATACACACATTTACAATTAATTATTCACTAAAACTCCTAGAAAGGAGAAAAGAAAACTTTATATACCTAGGTCTCAAGATCAGGAGGATCATCAATGTGTTGCACCATCATATCATCAACAGAAACTACATCACCCACACCACCTTCAGTCCTGAACCTCTCTAGTGATGAAAAGTGTAGGGGAGACACTAACTGGGAGGGGAGAGATGTAGATCCTGAACCACCGGGATGCAATAAAAAATCCATAAATGATCCAACATTAGTACCAATGTCCACCTGACTCAACCCGCATGACTGATCATCAAATGTGTCTAGGCCGTCAGTTGTGACACGTACATCTCTAACCTGTATACCTGGCTCTGCACCTGCAGACTAATCTATGGATGCAGAGCACTCTATAGAGTGCTGTGAGCTATGTTGTGCCTAACTAGATGGTGTATCCTACGTCGGTGGAACTACAGTACCTCATGCAATTTTGATGGCTTCTCTAACTAACTATACTAGGATCCTCTACATGTTAGCAATATAAGAATATGACTGCATGAGATCCTCCAAAAATTAAAGCATCACATCTAAATGACTATGATGTCTAGAAAGCACTTGTATATCTCTAGGTGGAGAAAGTCCTGCAGCTCTATATGCATCATCACTAGCCCCCATAGCAGTACTAGATGAAGCCTCAAAAGACAATCTGACTTGACTTGGTCTAGTCAAAATATATTTTCCCACTATATTTGAAGTGATGGAGGTGACTGCAAAAGAAATCTCCCCTATCATGTCCACTAGTCCCCTCTGAGAAGTAATGACCACTCTATCTATAGTAGCAACCATCATCGATGCCACTACTAGAGTCCTTTGTCCAACTAGCTATCTATGAGAATGTACAAATCGATCAGCCCTACGATACTGATCACAGTCTACAACTCTACCGAGTCCCTGACTGTAATATCTGGGAAGATCTAAATAGTTGACCCTGAGTCCCAAATGGAACTCAACATCCAAATGATGTGCAAAATATAAAGGAATCTGGTTGTCATTAGGATAAAAACCATGTGCTGTAAGAAAATGAGGGTATATCATGCATGCAATCTAAGGAATCACACACCATGTAGCCTGATACGCCCTCACCTTGGGCTTCCCCTCATAAAATGGGAAAACCTCTCATTTGATGATTTGCTTGGGGACATGGCTCTCAATTGTCTCCAAGGAAACATCACCCAAGACCTCAGCTCTCAACTCTCAAAAAATACTATCAACAACCTAAAGCATGAAGGAAGAGTGGGATCTCAATCTGGTAATCATCTCCTCCAAACTGTTCTATACAGTTATACAAGTATCTCTGTATATGTCATCTACCAGAGATGTACAGATGGACTCTCTAAGTCGACCCATCTTTATCTCATCAGTTTGAAAAATGGTTGATAAATCAAGAGTGTGAGGTGCTTCCTGAGTGGCCATCTAGATGTAACATGTGAAAGCTAAGTGTTAACAATTAAGTACTTGATTACATGCTATAACTGCGTGCAAAATGAAAACAAATATTTGAATATATAAAATTATATGTAAATTTACAATACTAGAGTGTACTAATAGTCCTAAAGGGTCCTTGAATGTACTAATTAGTATTAATAGGTCCTATTAGGTCAAGTAAGTGGTCTTATTAGGTCTTAAGGGTCCTAGAATTTAATAATTAATTTTAATAAGTTATATTAGTCCTATTAAGTCTTAAGTCCAGTCTTATTAAGTCTTAAGGGGTCCTATTAGGTCTTAAGTGGTCCTATTCTAGGTCTTAAGGATCCTAAGGGTTATTAAAGAGTTTTATGTCACAATAGGGGTCCTAAAGGAACCTAGAGTGTACTAATAGTCATAAAGGGTCCTTGGATGTACTAATTGCTATTAATATGTCCTATTAGGTCAAGTAAGTTGTCTTATTATGTCTTAAGGGTCCTAGGATGTTCTAATTGGTTTTAATTGGTTATTTTAAAGTCCTAAATTAGGTCTTAAGGGGTCCTATGAGGTCTTAAGTGGTCATATTCTAGGTCTTAAGGATCCTAAGGGTTCTTAAAGAGTTTTATGTCACAATCTAGGGGTCCTAAAGGAACCTATAGTGTACTAATAGTCCTAAAGGGTCCTTGGATGTACTAATTGGTATTAATAGGTCCTATTAGGTCAAGTAAGTGGTCTTATTAGGTCTTAAGGTTCCTAGGATGTACTAATTAATTTTAATAGGTCATATTAGTCCTATTAGGTCTTAAGTCGAGTCTTATTAAGTCCTAATGGGTCATATTAGGTCTTAGGTGGTCCTATTCTAGGTCTTAAGGATCCTAAGCATTCTTAAAGAGCTTTTTGTCACAATATGGGTCCTAAATGAACCTAGGGTGTACCAATAGTCCTAAAGGGTTCTTGGATGTACTTATTGGTATTAATAGGTCATATTAGGTCAAGTAAGTGGTCTTATTAGGTCTTAAGGGTCCTCAGATGTACTAATTAATTTTAATAGGTTATATTAAAGTCCTAAACTAGGTCTTAAGGGGTCCTATTAGGTCTTAAGTGGTCATATTCTAGGTCTTAAGGATCCCAAGGGTTCTTAAAGAGTTTTATGTCACAATAGGGGTCCTAAAGGAACCTAGAGTACATAGTAATAGTCCTAAAGGGTCCTTGGATGTACTAATTGGTATCAATAGGTCCTATTTGATCAAGTAAGTGGTCTTATTAGGTCTTAAGGGTCCTAGGATGTACTAATTGATTTTAATATGTTGTATTAGTCATATTAGGTCTTAAGTCCAATCTTATTAAGTCTTAAGGGGTCCTATTAGTTCATAAATGGTCATATTATAGGTCTTATGGATCATAAAGGTTCTTTAAGAGTTTTGTCACAATAGGGATCATAAAAGAACCTAGGGTTTACTAATAGTCCTAAAGGGACCTTGGATGTCACAATAGGGGTCTTAAAGGGTCCTAAGGTGTACTAGTTGGGTCCTCTAAGCGTCTTAAAGGATAATAGGATGTATTAAGGATTGGTCCTCCTAGGATAATATTTTAACATCTAACTCTACATGAATAACATTTATACATGTAACTCTAAAACATATTTACATAATTGAGAGAGAGAGAGAGAGAGAGAGATTCCTAATGTTTACTAACTTTAAAAGCAATTTAAAAACACACATTTTTAATAATTTCTATAAGATTTTAACATTTTCTAACATTTTCTAACATTTCTACTACGCTTTCTAATGTTTTGTAAATATTTCTAACATTTGCTAACAAACTACTATGATTTTCTATCATTTTCTAACATACTAAGTTACAATTTACAATTACTACAAGTTACAATTTTCTAATATTTTCTAATGTATACTAAGTTAGAATTTTCTAATATTTTCTAATGTATACTAAGTTATAGTTTTCTAATATTTTCTAATGTAAACTAAGTTACAATTTTCTAACATTTTCTAACATATTCTAACATTTATACTATAGTTTTTTAATATTTTCTAATAGTTCTACTATGATTTTCTAACAGTACTACTACAATTTTCTAACATATTCTAACATTCTACTATCATTTTCTAACATATTCTAAAATTTAACTATGTTTTTCTAACATTTCTACAAACTAAAAATTATTTAAAGCAAATAACTAACTAAAATAAATATAAAACATAGAATTTACAAACAAAATTTTTTAAAAATGTTTGTAGCTGATAAAACTAACAATCTGAAGAGGTCAAAAAATCTCAAGAGGTTCTGATGTCGTAGTGGACATCACTGGTTCCCTCTAAGCCCCAAGTCCACAAAATCTCAAATAGAAAACAATGAATTTATGAAATACAAAGTCAAAAATTTATAAAAAATGATGAAAAAGTGGCTTCACGTGAAGTACCCTATGTGTGGTACTTCGCATGAAGACCCTCTTCACGTGAAGTACCACATGGAGGGTAATTCATGCGAAGCCAAACATCCCCTTTGCGCGCAGAGGGTACTTCGAGTGAAGGCACTAACACTTTTTTTTTTGGAAAATTGATTTCCTTCATCCTAAAAAGTGGGACACACTATTATAATTGCACCCACCTATGGTTTGTTATTTTATTTACATGTCTAAATTTATGTTTTGGTTTTCTACTTAGGGTTTCGTAATTCAATTGTGTCTAGGTTTACATTTTTGTTTTACTACCTAGGGTTAAATTAAAAGTTTTAATAGTTTTCTACTTTGGTACGATAATTTATAAAGTAAATTAAAACTAAAATGAACTAACTAAAACATAAAATATAATTAAATTTATACAATAATTTACAAAACAACATTAAACTATGTTTTTATATTAAAAATAACTTGAAACTATAATTTTTTATGAAAAAAATAATAAAATAATAATAAAAAATGATAGTACGTACCTGGAACAGGAGAAAAATGGCTGAGGGGGTTGGCAGGAGAAGCTGAAATGGGTACCTAGGTTGTGCAAAACATAATCCCATTTTTTAAGTTGTGAAAATGACATGGAAAATGGTTAAAATAAAAAAATAAATAGATTTACGAAACGGGCACCCGATTTGAAAAAATCAGGCACCTGTTTTGTAAAAACCAAGTGCGCATTTTGCTTTGGGTGCCCGATACAAAATGGGTGCCTGATTTTTAAATACGGATCAGGCTCCCGAACCTAAACAAGCATCCAATTTTTTAAAAATGGGTGCCGGTTTCTTATGCCAAATTTTTTTGGAAGCAAACTTCCGCAGAATTGGTACCCAACTTTGTGCATTGACCCTATTATGACCTTGGGATATTTTGTCCTTGGGTTATTGTGATTCGGTTATTATGTCCAGGGCTATTTTGGCCAGGTTATTATGTCCTATAACCATATTTATCAAGGGAGATATAAGGATATCAATGGACAAGAAGAGAGATGGAGAGATAGGGAGAATGAGGTAGATATATATATATATATATAATTTGGGAAAGATCTAGATGGGATGAGAAAAGGAAATAGATAGGTAGAGAATGAAGAGAGAGGAGAGAGATAGGTAGAGGTAGAGTAAGGAAAAAGGAGAGAGCTATATTCAAATGGAGATATAAGGAGAGGGGGAGATAGTAAGATATAGCTAAGTGAATAGAGGGAAAAGAGAGAGGTATAGTGCAACATATTTTCATAAGTCAACTAGGGAAAAGGTGTGCATAAGATCAAAGACAACAAGGTAGCCTTGTATGATAATTTATGAAAATCTCATGTGTCATTATAGCATGAAATATATATGTTTCATTATTTACAAATTTTTTAATGTTTGAATTCTTTTGGGAGGAAAAAATGAGGAAAAAATTAATTTGTATGTAAAAGTTGCGAGTGTTTAAAGTTTAAGTTCATATGATTATTATTATTTTTGGTGTATAATCTAGTCAAATTACCTTGTCAATTTTATAGGTCTCTAAATCACATTTTTAATGTCTCTAAAAAATCAAACTTTTGATAAGAAACAAAAAATTATCCCCATTTCAATAAAGTATAGTTTTTAAGATAAATAAAATAGAAATCCATTTTATTTTCCAAAAAGAATATTTGTTTCAAACAAATATCTTCTCTATAAAAATAATGTCTTGAAAATGACTTTAGGGAATGTATATCTATTAATAATGGATATTTTTGTACTAATGGACATTTGTTTTGGTTTGTGTTAACAAACATAAATCAAATATTGTTGGGCCCATAAAAAAATGGAAAACATCAATTTTGTGTTTTTGGCAAAGTAAAAAAGATTTTTTTTTCTCTATTGTCGCTTTTGGAACCCCATGATCCTACGTGCACCATTTGATAGATAATTTTTGTGAATGTAATAGCGCCAAATATAAAAATTAAACAAATAAATTATGTTCTTCCTTGTAGTTTAGGAAAATATTTAAGTCTTGACATATATAAAAACCTCTTGAGTGCTTATGAATTGTTAAATATTTTGTAGGTTGTGTGTTGCGGGTTTGAGCTATGCATGTATATGAGTGTAAAGGAATTCGTGAAAATGGATATAAATCCGATTTATCTAATATTAGATTAACATGTTCATCTTATCTATATTGTATGAGGTCTTATAGATGCATTTAAGGTTGTAAAAAAACATGATTATGTAAAGAATCAATTACAAATTTGATTTAATTATTGCTACATGCACATGTTCATCTTATCTAAGTTATATAAGATTTTATGAGTCTCATTAAGGTTTCCATAAGATATAATCAGTTATTAAGCTATAATTCTTATTCTTTCTTTAATTGTGGTGTATGAACACCTCTACAAGAAAACTTCCTAGGTTTAGTATATTCTGAAGAAAAAGAAGGAGAGCTTTTCCATTCTTATGCATTGTCCTCTAACCCATCCATCCTATATTGATGAATCTTTGTCCTGTATCGTGATTCGTAAGGCATGGTTTAGAAACAACCCTCGATTGAATATTTGAGATTCTCTAGGAGTATTGCCGGCCGACGCGTTTCAAAAGAGAAGAGAAGAAAATGCATTATTGTTGGCTACGATGAGTCGATTTAAGGAAAATAAACTTCACATCTCCAGAGATGTCGTCTTCGAAACGAACTTGAAACTATAGTATAACATATTTGTATTTGCATTGTGAAAATCTTTATAATTCCTATACCGAGAGGAGAAAGTTTGAAAACGCTATTGAGGAAGTCTAGTGGTAAATGGTTTGCAATTTAAAATAAGAGCCAACATGTTTTCTATCGAAAGGCATAACCGTATTAAATGTGTTAGATTCGAGGACGACGTAAAAAAACTTTGTTAAACGTTTAGATGATCGGCCAACTCATATGATTGGCATATGTCCCATTATAACCCTATACGATGCTCAATTTCAAGTTGTGCACAAGTACATTGAATTGTTTGCACGCCTGTACATCTAAGATGGATGGATTCATGTCTTACGTACCTTCTGTCACCAATGTTTGGTTTAATGATAATAGATATCATGTGTTTTTGAGTTTCAGGGGAAAATTTTAAAACTTACCATCTCTTCTACAAATTCAATAGTCCATTTTTCCAAAACACAATTTCAAAAAATTAACCTTCAAAATTTTCTCAAATTCTACTACTAAATCATTAGTTTTAATAAAAAGAAATCACTTATTTCTAACTTTTTTGGTTTTTCTTACACCCTTTCATAATCATAATTATCAATAGTCTCTGAAAAAACAAAAAATAATCTTAAAAAGGTAACCCTCTTAAAATTTGTTCTATCTCTAAAAGTGAACTATTAATTTTAATAAAAAGAAATCACTTATTGCTAACATTATTGAGGTTTCTTAGACTCTTTCATAATCATAACCATCAATAGTCCATTTTTTGAAAAACACTCTCAAAACTAACGCTCTCAAAATTTTCTTTAACTCTATTAATGAACTATTAGTTTTCAATTAAAAAAATACTTATTTCTAACATTCTTGATTTTCCTTACACACTTTCACAATCATAGTCATAATCATAATCATCAAAATTTTAAATAGCTTACTATTATATATTAATGTGTTTTAATCAATTGCCACCAGTGGCTAGTACTTGTTGACATAGTGTATTGTAAATATTAAAATAACATTATTTTTTATGAATTTGAAGATAGATTAAGTAATTATAATTATAAAAATAAATTTAATTTGAAATTATATTTAAGACTTTAATACATATTATAATATAATATAAAAACTATTCTCAAAATACATATAAAAAATATTATGGTCAGACTTATACACTTGAAAAATTTAATCAAATTTTATTTAATTGTAATTATAATAAAATTAACTCTATATTTAATAATACATAAATAATTATAAGTTCATTATTAATACTTCAGTTAGATTTTTAAAACATAAGCATGCTAGTATATTAGAAATTCTTCTATTATAATATAGTGATATAATATAACAACATATTTTAGAATATTATAATATACTTTATAATATTAGTTAATTCTAATTGAATCTTACATAAATTGCAATCCTTATTACCAAACCTTAATTTATGTAGATTCATATTTTCATATATAATTTATATTATATTTTCTATCTTATATTAAAATCATTCATTAAATTATTACTAGTATTTTTAATATAATTTTATATATTATTGTATATTCAAATTAATATTATATAATCATATATATCATGTTAAAATAGATTATAGTATATTATATTATAATTTATTAAATATTAATATATTATAATAAAGTAAATATTATATAATTTAATATAATATATATTAAATAATATAATAAATATTTATATATTAATAATTATTAATATAAAATCATATGAATATAACATACTAAATATTAAAATTCAATTAATTTACTAAATAAAAAAGTATCATATAATATACATTTATTCATTAATATAAGTATAATTTGTGTCATTGATAAAATAATATATAAGAAAAAAGAAAATTCCATAAAATTTACATGGATCACAAGTGGATATGTAATTAGCATTAATTCCTTATATATATTGGGAAAACTAGTTCAAAAGGAAAAAATATTAGAAATAGTATTTTTTTAGCTATAAAAATGACAACCAAAAAAATTATCTACAAATTCATCCCTATAACACAAAATATTTTAAACCAATAAGAATTCAAAAAAATAATTTTTGAATTTATAAAATAAAGAAATTTGCATCCTCACTTTAGATTTTATTTTAAAAGAAATAAATAATCATTTCTGATTGGTAGAAAGTCAATTGATTAATAGTCGTTAAAAACTAAAGTGAATGCAATTATATTGCCTAAAGGGAAAGTACTAATAAAATAATGTAAAATAACCTCTTCAAAGAATAATATCTAGAGAGAGAGAGAGCAATGCTCTAGACTCGTCATACTTGTCTTCTCTTTATGTATCTTAGCAAAAATAGTACTTACGATATTGGTAACATGGCTATGTGGGTGAAGCTTTAGCTCATGCCTTTTCTCAATTAGAATCTCGAACAAATAGTGAGATTTTATTTTAATGCACATCAAACTAACACTAGGATTTGTAATCTAACCCTTTGCATCCTCTTTCCCTACATTATCTAGGGTCCTTAGTTCTACTGGAAAAACTAGCCCTTTAGAGTTGGGGGTTTTATGTCAAGGAAGAAGGATGTTACACCCTCTCCTTCCTCGCTAATGATCACAACTACCATGATCAACACTCGTACTCATCATAGTTCAACCGCTCAAGTCTATCAATCTCCTTTAGTTACATAATTATATCTAGAGTGTTTTCTCTATGAGAGGGAGGATTTATTGGAAAATAATGCATTAATTTATATATTCACTATCTTTTTGCCAAATTCTAGTGATTTGCATTCTTGGATCTTTGAAAAATGGAAAGTATCTTTAGATGAAAAAAAATTGTTTCTCCATTTTTTCATAGATTTCTTTGTTTTTAAATTTGAATCTCTTGTTGACAAAGGATTATTAGTGTGATTAAGGTTAATTCCTAGTTAAAAATTAGTATGAACCTATTTACGTGTTATATTTTCTTAGGTTCTAGGTGTCATTTCTAGTAGTTATAATGGGACCATGTTCACCTTATTTATTTTTAGTTATATAGGCATTTAATATTTTCCTATATAAGTAAGGTTATCCCATTATATTTTACTATATTGGATTTGAAAGAAAAAATACATGAAATATCAAAGGTTAAATTATTTTAGTCTTAAGTCTTTTTTTCCTCTTGTTCAATAAAACTACATAATATTTTTATTTCATGTCTATTTGGGTTAGATTACCTAACCTTTTTTTGTAGTTTTTGTTGGATTCTTATTACAAAATTGTTGGTAATATATTAATTTATTTTCTAAATTTTTTAATCCCAACTTGTTCTCACATAAATTTTTATCATATTATGATAGATTCAAAGGACTCAACAAGATCAACCACAAGATTGTCAAACCATTTTTTTAACAAACAATGAACTTCAAAGACAACAAAGAATAGCATATTATGTTAGATACTCATATATTGATATACATCATCACCTTCTACATAAACCAATTATGATGAAAGTAGTTGAACTAAAGTTATATGGAATAAAACATACATGTTTCTATAAAGCATGAATCCTCCAATAAAAATATACGTAGATACATGCAAGCATAAATATATGTAAGGCATGAGAAATATCCAAAGCATAAAAAATCCACATAAACATGAATAAGTATATGTCAATACACATGAGACATGAACTACATACATAAAACATGAATTATAAATACTCATAGGGAATGAAACTAAATATATATATTCAATAATGTCATATACATGGAATATATTCAATATAGTTAGACAGACTTCCTAAAACTGAAATGGATGTAGAATGTCCTATATATAATATGCAAAAAAAAATTCCAAAATGTCATATAGACATACAATATATTTCCCTAATCTAGTCATTTCCCACGGGGGGAAGAAAAAAAATCCTGAGTTTCCTTCAAATTTTGGGTGGATGTAAATTCAACGAATGTTGGAGTCTTTTGAGTGTGTTCACTCATCCTCCTCTAGAGCTCTAGCTGATAAAATCACAAGTATAAGTTACATCAATAGCTAATATACATTTAAATTGAATTATGGGATGAAATAAAATAAAGTCTTCTCTTACCACTGACAAATAGTCACTATGTTCATGCATTGGAAAGGCACGCTGATGATGTGGAGTTACAAGTCCCTACAAAAACAATCAAAATAATAATTAAAATACATACATTAATATCATTAAATTTTTAATATAAACTATTACAATACATATAAAATTAAGTAATCTCTCTCATACCTTGATCAATCCTTGGGAATTCACTATAATTGCAACAACCCCACAATACAATGAGTCACAAACAACACAAGGAGAATCTGATATCAAAAACTGAAAATGAAACAACAAGAGTATTATGTAGTTATCGAGAATACCAATATTTATTTACAACACCACTAATGAATAAATGATACCTCCGTGAAAGTGCCACTATGTCCTTCACTATGTGGTGTCAACATTCAGAGTCCATAAGCAAACTAATGCACATGCACAATGAGTGATACAGCCATTCATATAATTATATACTACTCACATGTAGTAATTATAATATTTTATTAGATATATATCCGTGGACTTGATGCTATCATGACAAAGGGGGGTAAAGGAGCATTTCCATTACCATGAACAATTTGAATTTGGATTTTGATCATAATTATTCTAGTAATTTAGTTATTTAGTAAATTTAATCAAGTAAGCTAAATGAACTTACGAATAAATATATCTTTGTGAAAGTGTGGAAACGTCCTTCGTTGCATGGTGTGAATGTTGAGGGTCATGAAATAAACTAATGCACATGCATAGTGAGTTTAAGACAAACATTCATATAATTTTTTTCATGAAAGATTACACCCAAAAAGCTAAGTATGAGACTCAACAATCCCATGAAACATGGAATGAATTTTACGCATGTGGGTTTATCCATAGTGAAAATCAATCTTTGGATTATGGGTCAGATTCCCTATACAATCAACTAAAAACAATATTTTTTCTAAGAAAGGGGTTAGAAAGATATGCCAAAATGAAATATATCTCTAAATAGGTGATACACCAAAATATGTATTCTCAAAACTCCTTAACAACTGATAATTCATAATAAATTTGAATAAGATAGTCTTTTTTCATGCAACTCTAATTCACCTATTAGATTGAATAAAGGTTAAGTAACAATTTTCCAAAAAGGGAAGATAATTTCCATAATCTGAATCACTAAAAATTATAAAACATAATATGCAAGCTATGATAATTAAAATAATATGTATCAAAAGTTGAATACTTTAATGTAATTAATCAAAGGGTTTTTTATGCAGGGGCATCCAAGGTTAAGGTAGGGGCATTCTTGTCCTTAGTAAAATTGCATGGAGTGTTTGTATTTTGGTCATTGTTACTCAGTTGCAGCCTTGACCGACAGTCTCAGTCATTGAAGGAAGCTTGGTCACTAAAGGAACTCGGTAGTCTCTAGCGCTCAGTGAAAGTGTTACTCAGTCATGCCTATGGTGCTCAGTCGACACTGGTTCTCAGCGATGCCTGGCGTGCTTGGTAATTTTACAGTCACTCGGTAGTTTTGACTCACCGGCTGGAGTTCTGTGTGATTTGTTGAGCCAACTTGGTGAATTAATTATTGGTAGCCATTGTCTTGGGCCGACTTGAAGAATTAAATGTTTGTATACATTTGTAAGCCGACTTGTATGGAATTTAATTATTGTTTTGGGGATTTAAGGGTTTTTATCTTGTCGACTTGTGGTTGATGATTAGCATTTAAGGAGGGCTTGGGTAGATGTTTAGAGAGGGAGCTTTTGGAAAAAAGGAACAACTTAGCAGATCTTGAATTCAAATGTGAAGCTTGAGATCCAAGTTGTGGAAAAGTTCTTAATGTTCTTGCAAATCAGATTGTAATTTGTTAGTCATTTGTAGCAAAGCTAGGGGTTTGCATACTTGGGAACAAGGAGATTGCTTGGAGGCTTGCGAGCTCAAGTTTAGATCTACCTTAGGGTTTCCATTAGCTTCTAATTGTCTTCAAAGCTAAACTAGCTGAGATTGTATTAAATCTAGTTGTGGATCTTGCAGAATTGTTTTCTGATTGTAATTGGCCCTAACCTGGAAGGCCTTACAATCGAGCATGTTATTGAAAATCAGTGTTGAACAATTACTTGTGTTGCATTGTTGAGTAATCCACTATGTAATTCTGTTAGCTACAAGGTTTTGGATGTCCTTAATTGGATCCACCATCCTTGACTGCATCAGGTGGCATTAGAGTGAGTGATAATCTTGTTGGAGAAGAGATTGTGCGAAATTTGGACTGTAGATCCAAAGCACTAAACTTTTGAAATTGTGCCCTAGTTGTTTGCAAGATTGTAGGTTGAGATCTGACTTCTTGAAACTTGGAAATTATCACAAGGTGGTCAGTGAGGGTTTGTTGCAGAGGTTTTCTCTTATCTTTAAGGATGCCTCCCAGAAGATTAGACCCTAGAGTTATTTCAGTTCTTTGTGATATTGTTGAATCCTGGTTTGCAAAGAAGGTGAAACCAGATTTTAGATTTGGGATGGAATTGATGAAGAATGATATGGCTGCCAAGATCATGCGAACTGTTGCTGGCATACCTCAGAATGTTGGTACAAAGGATGGCTATGAAGAAGTACTGAAGAATTTGAGACTGCTGGATCTAGTGGTGATGATCGAAGGAACAGATCTGGTGAAGACAAAACTACTCAATTGCCTAGACCTACTGCTCGATTTAGTAATTACCAAATGGAAGCTTCTAATTTCTCTGGTACTTTGAAGCCTGACAATCTGATTGATTGGATTGGTGAACTTGAAGGTTTTTTTGAGTTGGAAGAAATTGAAGATCCTTTTCGAGTGAGATTAGCATAGACAAAGTTGAAAGGACATGTTGCTCTTTGGTGGAAATAACTACAAAGAGACCGAGAAGATGAAGGTGAAATAAAGATCAATCGGTGGAGATTGATGGTGACTAAGTTGAAAGATAAGTTCATGCCAGCTGACTATGACCTTGACTTTTTTAAGAAGTTGTTGAATTTGAAAAAGAAGGATTTGTCCATTGAAGATTATACTGAGGAGTTCTAAAAACTTACTATTTGGTATGGACACCGAGAGCTTGGTAAGGAAAAGGTAGATTGGTATGTGAGTGGTCTGAGATTCAATATTCAGGATGAGCTTGGTATGCTGAAGATTGATTCTATTGAAGATGCTTATTAGTATGCTCTGAAGGAAAAACATAAGTTGAAGAGGAAACAACCTAGTAACTCCTAAGGGAAGGAAAATATTGATCACTCCGTGAAGGATAAACTGACTAATGCAGAAGATGAACAGAAACCTGTGGAACCAAACAAGAAGACAAGTAGAGTTCTATTTAAAGGTACTTTCTATAACTATGGAGAGGAAGGACACCATTCTTTTGAGTGTACATAGAAGAAGGTTGATCGATGAATTGCTGTGATGAATGAGAACATTCAGAATGAACCTGAATCAGAGAAATTACTGCTTCGACGAACATTGCTCGACACAAAGGATGAACCTTGTTAGAGGAGTAACTTGTTTAGAACTTGATGCAAGACTAAAGGTAAACTCTGTGATGCTATTTTTGATAGTGGTAGTACTGATAACCTTGTTGCTGAGGACCTGGTTCAGAAACTTGGTTTGAGTAGAATGAAACATCCTTTTCCTTATAGGATTGGCTGGTTACAAGATGTTCATGCTTTGGAA
Source organism: Chamaecyparis obtusa (assembly GCA_027943335.1). Classification (NCBI taxonomy): domain Eukaryota; kingdom Viridiplantae; phylum Streptophyta; class Pinopsida; order Cupressales; family Cupressaceae; genus Chamaecyparis; species Chamaecyparis obtusa. The sequence continues at coordinate 75,979 of BSBK01011618.1, forward strand.
GTTAGAGAACAATGCTTCATTGATGTTCAGATTGGCTAGTACAAGGATCTTATGCTTTGTGACATTGTGAAGATTAATAGTTGTGATATATTGCTTGGTAGACCTTGGCAATATGATTGTAGAGCTATTTATGACTGTGTAATAAATGTCTTTACTATTGAGAAGGATGACAAGAAGTTTTCACTGATGCCTTTGATGGATACAACACTCGGTAGGAGAAGCCTGAGTATTGGTAGCTGAGTTGAGATTGTGGATCCAGAGAAAATGAATGATCAGTATGGAGAACCGACCTATCCCTTGTCAAGGAAAGACTTGAAGAGACAGAGGAAACTAAAGTGGAAGACTTTGCAAGCAAAAAAGGTGGAGGACTTGTATGTGAAGAATCAGTTTGGGATTTATGTGTTGAATCCTAAAAGATGTTCTCTTCACATATGAACATCTTTTGGAACCTGGGGTGTCTGATGAAGGGGCATCCAAGGTTAAGGTAGGGGCATTCTTGTCCTCGGTAAAACTGCATGGAGTGTTTGTATTTTGGTTGGTGTTACTTGGTTGCAGCCTTGACCGACGGTCTCAGTCATTGAAGGAACTCAGTAATCTCTAGCACTCGGTGAAAGTGTTACTCGGTTATGCCTGAGGTGCTCGGTCGACACTGGTGCTCGGTGATGCCTAGCGTGCTTAGTAATTTTCCTATCACTTGATAGTTCTAACTCACCGACTAGAGTTCTATGTGATTTGTTGAGCCGACTTGGTGAATTAATTGTTGATAGCCATTGTCTTGGGCCGACATACAGAATTAAATGTTTGTATACATTTGTAAGCTAACTTGTATGGCATTTAATTATTGTTTTGGGGAGTTAAGGGTTTTCATCTTGCTGACTTGTGGCTGATGATTAGTATTTAAGGAGGGCTTGGTTAGATGTTTAGAGAGGGAGTTTTTGGAAAAAAGGAACAGCTTAGCAGATCTAGAATTCAAATGCGAAGCTTGAGAGAGAAGTTGTGGAAAATTTATTAATGTTTTTCCAGATCAGATTGTAATTTTTTAGTCATTTGTAGTAGAGCTAGGGGTTTGCATACTTGGGAACAAGGAGATTGCGTAGAGGCTTGCAAGCTCAAGTTTAGATCTGCCTTAGGGTTTCTGTCAACTTCTAATAGTCTTTAGAGTTGAACTAGTTGAGATTGTATTAGATCTAGTTGTGGATATTGCAGAATTATTTTCTTATTGTAATTGGTCCTAACCTGGAAGTCCTTATAGTCGGGCATGTTATTGAAAATCAGTGTTGAACAATTACTTGTGTTGCATTGTTAAGTAATCCACTGTGTAATTCTATTGGGTGCAAGGTTTGGACTGTCCTTAATTAGATCCACCATCCTTGACTGCATCAATTTTCCAAACCACAAAAAATACATCAAATCCACAACTCAATGCCAAATACACATTGATATGAGAAGGATCAATCTGCACTCTATTCAAACCCCAAAGGAAAAGATGTTGCTACAAGTCTAAAAACACCTATGAGTCACAATACAATATGTCAGAATTTGCAAGATTAAAAAGTAAGCAAAAAAATAGAGCTACGGGAAAAAAAACCTAAGACATTACACTTATAGGAAGATTAAGCCCAAAAAGAAAATTGGCATGGAGATCAACTCTAACTGAACTGAACTACCTCTCATGTCAAACAAAAGAGCTCAATCTTAGTTCTAGAATAAAAGCATGTAAAAGAAGGTATAAATCATAACATATAGGGTGAATGTGGAAAGTTGGGTACCAATTCTGCAGAAGTCCGCTTCCAAAAAAATTTGCAATTAGAAATGGGCAATCAATTTTTAAAAATTGAGCACCCGTTTAAGTTCGAGAGCCCGACCCATATTCAAAAATCGAGAGCCCATTTTTTATTAGGCACACAAAGCAAAACGGGTGCCCAATCTATACAAATTGGGTGGCCAATTTTTAAAAATCAGGTACCCGTTTTGTATATATATATATATATATATATATATATATATATATATATATATATATATATATATATATATATATATATTAACCATTTTGTTTGTCATTTTCACTATTTCAAGAATGGGATCATTTTTTGCAGAGCTCGGGTGCCCGTTTTAGCTTCTCCTACTAACCCCCTCTGCCATTTTTTTCATGTTCCAAGTACATACTATTATTTTTTATTATTTTGTTCATAAAAAATTCTAGTTTCAACTTATTTTTAATTAAAAAATGTAGTTTAATGTTTTTTTCTAAATTATTGTATAAATTTAATTATATTTTATTTTTCAATTAGTTCTTTTTAATTTTAATTTACTTTGTAAATTATCGTACCAAAGTAGAAAACTATTAAAACTTTTAATTTAACCCTAGGTAGTAAAACAAAAATGTAAACCTAGACATAATTAAATTATGAAACTCTAAGTAGAAAACCAAAACATAAATTTAAACATGTGTAAATAAAATAACAAATCATAAGTAGAATGGGGAACACCCCACAACGTAATGGTAAGTTGTGAGCCTCTCAATTGGGAGATCTTGGGTTCAAGTCTTCTTGAGCCCCTTGTTGATCTTGGCTTCGGCCTATTACCCATCAAAAAAAAAAAAAAAATCATAGGTAGAAAAAAAAACATTTACGTAAACAAAATTAAAATAAAAAAATTGTACCTATAGAAAACATAAACCTACACACAGTTCTAAAACAAGAAACTCTCTCTCTCTCTTGATTTTTTGTTTTAAGTTTTAATTATTCAAGTCATTCTTTGTAAGCTAAAATGTAGTTTACAATATGTTAATTGTAAATTTTCATGTTTTTATATGTATGCATATTAAAAATATGGATGATTTTAACATTGATGAGCTTATAGGTCAGCATGCACCACCACCACCTCCACCTCCACCTAAAGAGTTGAGAGATAGTATTAGGAGAAATGTAGAGGCAATAATGAGAGATGTAAATATTATTAAAAATGATCCCCATCCATTGGCCCAGCTACTACGCCTTGCAAATAGCATGCAAGTCATAGTAGATTCAGTACACACGTTAGACTCTAACATTTCTAGTTTCTAGTCATGGAGGGAGAGTATGCGTGGATAATATGCTAATGGCCTCTCTTATAAAGAGGTCAATAATTTAAAAATTATAAAAAATGATATGGTACATTATTTTTTGAACCCTAAAATGAGTAAGGAGATACTTAGCAAGAAGCCATGTATTTCTATTAGATGGTGTAGACACCCTGGTATAACAAAGCATTTTTAGGAGTGGTGGTGGATGGTATTTGACATCCACCACATGCTAATCATGAGGTCCCACTTTATTTTTTGAAATAATTATGGGCTAAATTTGTATTGGGTAGGAAACCCAATTATTTTGACATGAGAGCATTCTAGGGGGTTGGTTGGGGCATGCCACAGGAAAGGCCAGCGGCCAAATTGAGTGATAGAACTAGAAATTGTGTGCGCAATGAGCCCCTTGTTCCTCTTCCTTCTCCTGTAGTTCCTGCACCTGTATGCACCCAAAAATGGTCACCTAGACTTTGGGCCCCATTTATTTGATTTATCAATCCTGAATCATTTTGATCATTAATCAATATTTTCAACAATATCAATTTCTTGATCAAGTCTTAATTTCGATCATATATTGGATTTTTATCCTTGGGCTAACGATTTATCCTAAGTCTTTATTTAATTAAAAGGAATATTTCCTCCCCTTTTAATTAAATAAAAAGCCCCACTTTCCTCTTATCCTAAGTTGCACAAATAAAGTATTATTCATATTTTATAAAAAGGAAAAAAGCACTTTTTATCTCACATGAGGCTCAAAAGTCAACACTTCACTCTCATTGGAGGATACTTGTGCACATGGATTGCTCCTCTTTCAAGCTCCACCGCTGATTAAGACTTTTTGCCTCTTAATCTCAATAGTCCATTTCACCTCATTTCTTATAAAAGGAGAGCTCTCTCCTTCATGTGATATATCCACTTGTTTATGCTAATGTTATGCTGCAGGTTTTAGGTGCATTTGGAGTTTGAAGACATTGAAGACTTGTTGCATTTCATTGTAGTTGCATATTTCCATTCTTAGTTGCATAATAATGGCATTATTATTATAGATTTCTTTTATGCAATAGAATAAGCTCACATAGTCTAAATAGGAAGGATTTGTAATCCATTGCTATTTCCTTTCATAGATTAGTTGCATTGTACTTTCATTTCCATAGTTTAGATTGCATTATCATATAGCTTGCATTGCATTGCATGTTTGATTCTTGGAGATATTGGCATTGTTGCCCTTGTCTTCACTTGAATCTCTCATTGTATGGTTGACTAGCAAGGTCACAAGCTTGTAGCTCTAGCTGAGAGCAAACACATCATAGTCCCTTGCAACTCCATGCATAGAGAGCTATGAGCCGCTTTGTGAGGCCTCACTCTTGAGCAACCTTGCATGTAATGGTTCATAGAAGTGCACCATTTTAGCGTGTACATTTTTGGTGCCCACCATGGGGCTGAGTAGATTAGCTTTGTCCCTTTAATTCTGTATTTTCTGTCAATATTTTCGTCAATTTTTAGCTTCATTTTTAGTCTCTGGTTTTTTTTCTCAGAGTATCGCGTGATACTTCTCAAAAATATCGCGTGCTATATCTCTGTATAGCGGTGCGATACTTCACGCTTGCTAGAAATATCGCCTGCTTTGAAGAGAAATATTGTGCAATAGTTCACCCTTTATGGACTATCGCCTGACCTGCCTGGAGTATATCGCCCACCAGTACTGAGGTATATTGCCTGGCATAAGGGGAAATATCGTCCGGACTGAGAAGTATCACCTAGTGTTGGGTGAAGTATCGCGTGATACTATGTTTGTACCTGGCAGTGACCTATTTTTGAGTTATTTTATCTATCTTGCAAGTTTTGGGTTCTTAGCTATCTTTTTGAAATTTTCTGAAATTTCTAGCGTTTTCAAATCTGTGCCACCCTGGAAAATGGGTGCCCATTTTTTTTGAAATTTTGCAAATGGTATCAAAAGTTTAAGTGTGATATATCATTGGAAAGGTCTTTCCGAGCCTAATCCAACCATGATGGTTTCATTTTCAGATTTTATCATTTGATTAGATATTTTTGTAGATTATCTAATTTTTCATGTACTAATTATTGGTAGATTTTGGATTTTGCTTCTCCTAACTCTTGTTGGTCTAACAAGTTGTGGTTGTAGGTGCTCTCATTACTTGAAATTTGTCAAAAGAACGCATGTCAAAGAGGGCTACTAATAGTTTTTGCAGGGCTTCCCAAGCATTAAAAAATTTTTAAAAAAAATTTCTTGCTTGTTTATTTGCTTTCCTTTCAAGTGTGGCATTCACTAATTGTATTAGGAATCTTAATACCTTGTGAAAGGGATCTTGAGGTGGTAGGAGAAGTATGCTCTTCACCTTTAGGTGAATCAGAAAATCTTGACCCATCTTAAGGTTTTGGAAGCAAGGGAGTAATTGAATCTCTTTGCTTGGTGTGTTTGGGAGAGATTTTTGAGATACGGGAGTATGCTCTTTACCCTTGTGGTGAATCAAAAACTTTGAACCTCAAGAGTTGATCCATTCTTTGTTTAGTTTAGGATCCTTTAGCGGGCCTGCTCTTGAGCAATTAAGAAGAACGACTCAAGTGGGGACAACCTTGTCATCATTTTCCTTGGTGGCAAGTGATTCCAACTCACTATAATCTCAAGGCTATCAAGGACACCAAAAACTTTGATAGACATAGCACTTGTCTTCGTTTGATGTGAGTAGCTCATGGGATTGCGACCATGGGGAAAACATTGAACAAGAATGCTTAAGGTACTCTTGAGGCCGCAAGGTCCTAGTCCTTTATGAGGAGCAAGAGGGGTGTTGTGAATGGAAATCCTTATTAAGAACCATTAGATAGAAGCCACCTTCTTTTAACCACTTATCTTCTTAGTGCAAGGATTGATCCAAGTGGTTTACCCGGATCACCTTAAGATACTCACCATATGTGTCCCTTTGGTTGTGTCATTTGACATTTCTATGACAAAGCCAACATCTCTTATGGGTAACCACTTGGTGTGAGGTGAGGGGGCATCAAGTTGTGGCCTAAGTTGGGAAGTATTGAGCCTTGTCTTGTAGGAAGGTATTGCTTGAAGTGTTCTCTAATGTGCTAAACTAGTGTAAACGTTCTCACATACAAACAATCGGTAGCTTCCATAGGGTGCAATTTTATTTTTGATATCACAAGTGCTTGTCTTGGCAAGGTTGCTTTTGCCCTTGTTTCAAGTGTTTGAAGACATGTTTGATCCCTTACTATTTGCAAACCTGTCTAATTGCTATTGAATTTGTGATAGAAATCAGACATTTTCACCCTCACATTCGAAAACTTGAAATTAGACCTTAAAAAATCAAAATTTTGCACAAATTGGTCAAGATCAACATCAGTATCACATTAGCCAAAGAGAAATATCGCATTAGAAGGTTGTTCTTGGTGAGAAAGTTTATCTCTAGAATTGTGAGCTACATTCTTGAAAAATTCTTGTACTCTTATTGTCCAAATAATTTTCATTTAATCTCAATTTCAATTATATTTTGGCCTAGCCCAACCTCCTGGTTCAAAAGTGCAAGGGTAGTCACCCTTTGATTTGAAGCACCTCTTTGACAGTGTTGGTAAAGCCCCTTCTTCTATCTTTTCATTTCTCTTTGGACAATAGAGAACTTTGATTATCCTAGTTTGGTGTTGACATTTTGTGAGGTCATCCTATTACCAGTCTTCCTTGGTCAGTCCAGATCTTAGATCCTAGGTGTTGTCATGTTGCTCAACATCTCAATGAACGTTATGGTATCAATTGCACAAGATGGCTCTTAGTCTTCTTCTTTCTTCTCCATTTCCCATATTCTTCTAAAGTCTTCTACTCCCATGGGAAATTCTTCTTCTTCTTCTTGATTCTTTCCTCTTATTATCTAGTCTACACTCTTCTATTCATCTCTTCTATTCATTTCTTCCATGCTTGATTATTTCTCTTCTACAACCATGAATCTTGACTATCTAGCTTTGGAACCTTTATTAAGAATAGATGATCTTGAGCTCATTGACATATTTGAAAAGTGTTGTTCCTCTAAAATTCTCATGAGTGATGAATTTATAGCAAAAATAAAAGAAAAGATGATTAAATCAGATGCCTTTGCTAGAATCATAAACATGATCATATCACGATCTTCTTCTTCCAAACATTCTTCATTATCTAAATCTTCTCATTCTTCTTCACCTTCCAAGTCTTATCACGACTCTTCCAGACATCATTCTCATTCTTCATCTTCTAAATCTTATCATGATTCTTCTAAACACTATTCACATTCTTCATCTTCCAAATCTTATCATGACTCTTCTAAACATTATTCAAATTCCTCATTATCCAAGTCTTCTTCTTCCACTAAGTCTTCAATTTCCTCTTCTTCACGATCTCATTCTTCTTCTACTTCTCCTAAGAGTCTTACTTCTCTTTAGAAGACATACCATAAAGAGCAACATGATAGTCCTTGTGATGTCTCTTCCACAAAGAGTGACACACCTACCTTTGATGACTATGATGACTATGATGATGGACAATGTAGCAATACTTATGGCAACTCTATTCCTAAGAGTCCTCCTCGTCGTGTGCTTAGGCTTACTAAAGGGTCATCCTATTGGATAGATTGTGATGGTGATCCATATGATTCTAATTTTGAGAGAAATTATGATATTTGTTGTGAACAATATGATACATCTACTTCTATTGGGGAAGAGAAAGCTTTCCGTGCTGATTATAAATGAAGATACTATGAGCATGTCTTCTCTAAAAACTCTCATGCTGAAAATAAAGATTACACTCTCCAGCAAGAACATGTTAATGCTGAACCTTTGTCTTGTGATGGTCCCCTTCCATCCACCACTTCCTCCAATACCCACACACTTCCTAAAGCTTCTGAGTCATCCAAATCTTTCACAAATCCTTCATCCAACAAAGATCCTAAGACTTTCCATGCGGTTCCCTATAGTTATCCTCAAGGGCCACCTCTTAAAGATACTCAAGATAACCTTCACTTGGCTGCAAATACTTTCAATAATGCTAAACCTAAAGAGCCTAAGCCTTTATGCACTATAATGCCTACTTCAGCTAGTCCTTCACCATCTCTTCCAAAGTCTTCCATACAAATCCAACCTACTTCCTTGTCCTTAGAAGTGGCTCTATGTCAAGAAGACTCTCAAAATGATAAAGAAAAGAATATAAAGAAAGATCAAGATCAAGAACCCTCCATGTCATCCAATTCTCTTCATGATGTATCTCCTTTATTTCATGGTTCCTTTGATCCTTTACACTCTTCCGCATTCATTCCACCATATCCTAAGCAAGATCAAGCTACTACTTACACTATTGAGCTTATTGATAATCAAAATAACCTTACCACACTTGCGCTTTCCAAAGATGATGTTTCCATTAAGGTTATTAAAAATGGTGTTGTTACTTCTGATATTAATTCTATTGAAAATCAAGAAAAAAATGATACGCTTATGCTATCCAAAGTTCCTTGTCAAGATCAAAGTCTTCCATTTTCTTGTTCTACCGCTCCATGTTCACTTCCACTTTCTATTCTTCCTAAGTCTTCGCAAGCTACGAACAATCCTGTAAAAGAAGGTGCTCCTATTCAAGATGTGCATGATCCTGTTGAAAATCCTAATGCTCACTCTAAATATGCTGATGTCCTTGGTTGTCATATAGATGCTGATGAACTTAATGATTATCCTTTTGCATCTTCCACGTCCATCCTTGGACCTCCTCCACCAATACAAAGGGCTTCACATCTTCCTTCCATCTTGGGCCCTTATGTCCCTTCACTTTCCCCTCCTAACTCTCCTAATTCATCATCCATCTTGGGTCCTTACATCCCTCCATCTCCTATCTTTCCTCAAGATCAACATAGATGCATATCCTTGAATCCTTTTCATCCACTCACCCATCTAAACCAGTAATATTGTCTTTCTTCTTCCACAAGTCCCAAGTCTTTTGGAAGTAACTTTAATGTTCAATACAAGAAAAAGAAGCAATACAAGAATCTATCAAAAAAAGAAGATCACCATGTCCCCTCTAATCGACATGGATATATAAAGTCAAAAGAGATATCTAAGAAGAAAACTACAAGACAAGTATGGGTTCCAAAATCCACCATTGAAGATATTATCTCTAAATCATCAAAAGAAAATAAAAATCCTAAGGCTATATGGATTCCAAAATCTTTCTTGAAAGAGTCTAATATTGAACAACAAGTGAAGTTGACATTCAAGCTTCCAAAGGCTTCCACTTCATCTTTTTTCAAAAATATTCTTCCATTCTATGCGCTTGAACCACAACCTCTGCTAAACATTTTCCATATTCCTTCTCGTATTCCTCTATTCACATTTGAGAATTATAACAAGCACACCAATCCTCTCTTTGAGGAGTCAGATAGCAATAATGAACCAAAATATGATTTGCATTTGGACTAGAATATGGTTTACATTTCCTCCATTTTTTCCGTCACCCTTCAAGGTGTGTATTGACGTTGATCTTACCTTTCTTTCCATCTACCTTTTTACATTCCTTCCATTCATTATCTTTCTACCTTCTATCATTTTTTCTTCATTTGCCTATTCCTTCTGCGTCTTCTTTTCCCCTTCAGCATCTTTGAGCATATCATTTTGAATCCTAAACATATTATGGTTTATCCATTCAAGGAGCATTATTTGAAAAGCTTGCCTTCTTCCAAAAAAAGAAAAATTCAAAAAAAGAAAATAAAAGAAAAAAAAATTGAAAATGTGCCATGGTGAAAACCTGGAAACAGGCGCCTTGGTAGAAAAAGTAAAGAGAAATAAATTCATCCTATGGTGAAAACCACTCCCTTGTGGCACCTTGGGTAAGTACCGTGATGAAAACCTGGCAATTAGGTATCATGCATAGTTCTTCTACATATTTCATCCATTCCATCTTCTCTCTTTGATCTTGACAATGTTGACCTATAATTGAATATTTGGCTATCTTGTGAGCTATCTTACAATGATCTTACTTTCACTCCTTCATGTTTCGCCTTCGTATTTTCCTTCATTCATTCTAGCCTTTCACTATCCTTTTTCCCTTTGGTCTTGATCTAATAAAAAAAAGAGTAAAACACAATGCTATGAAGTCTCTTGACATGTCTACTCCTTTGGACTGCATCCTTTCCTTCATTTTCATTACACTTTTGAGGCTTGTCCTATGCTAGCCTCTCATTGCTTGTCCAAATGTGCTTTACATGACAATTTTTTTCCTAGCTTGGGTACTCTTGAGGAGTTTTCCTTTGAGGATGTCTTCCCTTCACTCTCCTTCACTCTCATGTCTTCCGTCTCTTTCACCAGCTTGCTAATCCATCTTGTCCCTCACCTTACTAGACATTGGGACTGCACGATGTGATCTTGCTTGGAAGTTTGATGCCTATTCTATCTGGGGGCATCCTTTGTACATATCTTATTGATCCTTAAAAAAATACCAAAAAAAAATTGATATATGATGCTGAAAAAATCTTAAAAAGCATATAAAGTCCTGAAAAAAAATACAAAAAAATCAAAATATTCAAAAAATAAAAAAAATAAAAAAATGTGCCTTGGTGAAAACCTAGCAATAGGTGCCTTGGTAGCAAAAATACAAAAAAAAGGAAAAAATGAAAAAAGAATCCAAGTGGTGAAAACCTGGAAACAGGCGCTACTTGAGGCCTTTGCACCCCTATTTGTTAGCATGCATTCTCGACACTTAGCCACTTCCCATCATGTCTTGACCTTATTTGGCCTAGTCTGGAATTGGTCTTTGTCTTTGTCTAGGGGGCATGACTGTTGGCATTGGTCTTTCAGGTGCGTTTGTCTCTTGGGGCATTTCACAACAGGTGTTTTTCAACACCACCCCAAACAGTATTTTTCAACACTACCCTTGCATCGAGTGTTTCTTAACACTTATCAGATGTCTTACCCAATAGTCTAAAGTTTGATGCGATATTTCTCATTACTAGATATGATACTCAAAGTTTGACTCTATGACCAACACACACGCACTTAAACAATCAACTCGCTGACGATATGATGACTTTATTTTTCTTTGTGTGCTGTCTATGAGGATTTCTTTGATGAGTGATCTATCCCTGAGAAGTTTTCGATGATGCATAGCTAGAAGACTGAGGGAATGAGAACATGTTTTCTTTCTTTATCTGCTTGTGGGTATATTTTGTTGATCCTAACTGTCATGAGCATTTATGGTGGTCCTACTTGACACTATGGATTGACAAGGTATTATCCTTGACTATTTTGTGAGTGCATGCTTTTAGTTATCCTAACTTTCATGTGTCTTGATACAAGCATAATCTCGCCATATCAAATTTAGATGATCTCACTGCATTAGTCATCTTGACCTATATGTCTTTGATGCCTAGGTAAGATTCCCACATTTCTATCTGATAAAGATCATATTCATATCCACATAGTTATGCTAGTGTGCATTGTATGATCTTACGATGCTACCAATAAAGCTCGATGATGATATTTAGATGTCTATAAGCGTTGTGACCTTGCAAGTCAACCACTTTCATAGTAGCTTGCATTTTTAGGGTCATGTTAGATTAGTTTTTCACTTTGCATATGGAGAGAGCTCTCCTTTTTATCATCTACGGAATAGTTGGTCAACTGTGCTCATTTTCTGATTCTTCTTGATCATATCTTTCATTTCTGATCTTTCATATCACATCATTTTCTATCCATTTTCGGACTTGAAATCAAAATCTGAGTCGTGTTTCCAAATTTTTCCTTTCTTCTGAGCAGTTGACTGAATTTTTGAGGCATAATTTGATTTTCGATGGACTTTCTTCCTTCCATGTCTCTCAAATTTTCTAGTCTTTCATCCACTCGATTTCTAGTCTTCTATTTCTATTCTTCTACTTCCTCACTGGGGCATGTTTCATTGCCTAATGGTTATCCTATTATCATTTACATTCGATTATGATTTCATTCGGATTTGATCAAATCCTTATTGATTCACTATTCTCCTCTCTACCTGATTTTGATTTCGATTCTGAAGGGGCAGTACCTATGGGATTCTCATCCCCAATCACTTGAATTCTCTTGATTTAGACATCTTTTGTGAGCTTTTGCTCAAATTTGAGATTCTTATCTCTTACTTTGAATGTGATCCCGAATTGACCTCATGTTCAAAGGCCTTTGTTTATGTTTGTCCAGATGAGATCCCGAATTGACCTCATATCTGAGTTGTTTTGTGATCCCAGATCGATCTCACATTGCAACTTCATTCTTTGACTACATGTGTTCCCAAATTAATCACACATTAGTCAAAGAGGGGCAAATGTATGCACCCAAAAATGGTCACCTAGACTTTGGGCCCCATTTATTTGATTTATCAATCCTGAATCATTTTGATCATTAATCAATATTTTCAACAATATCAATTTCTTGATCAAGTCTTAATTTTGACCATATATTGGATTTTTATCCTTGGGATAACGATTTATCCTAAGTCTTTATTTAATTAAAAGGAATATTTCCTCCCCTTTTAATTAAATAAAAAGCCCCACTTTCCTCTTATCCTAAGTTGCACAAATAAAGTATTATTCATATTTTATAAAAAGGAGAAAAGCACTTTTTGTTTCACATGAGGCTCAAAAGTCAACACTTCACTCTCATTGGAGGATACTTGTGCACATGGATTGCTCCTCTTTCAAGCTCCACCGTTGATTAAGACTTTTTGTCTCTTAATCTCAATGGTCCATTTCACCTCATTTCTTATAAAAGGAGAGCTCTCTCCTTCATGTGATATATCCACTTGTTTATGCTAATGTTATGCTGCAGCTTTTAGGTGCATTTGGAGTTTGAAGACATTGAAGACTTGTTGCATTTCATTGTAGTTTCATATTTCCATTCTTAGTTTCATAATAATGGCATTATTAGTATAGATTTCTTTTATGCAATAGAATAAGCTCACATAGTCTAAATAGGAAGGATTTGTAATCCATTGCTATTTCCTTTCATAGATTAGTTGTATTGTACTTTCATTTCCATAGTTTAGATTGCATTATCATATAGCTTGCATTGCATTGCATGTTTGATTCTTGGAGATATTGGCATTGTTGCCCTTGTCTTCACTTGAATCTCTCATTGTATGGTTGACTAGCAAGGTCACAAGCTTGTAGCTCTAGCTGAGAGCAAACACATCATAGTCCCTTGCAACTCCATGCATAGAGAGCTATGAGCCGCTTTGTGAGGCCTCACTCTTGAGCAACCTTACATGTAATGGTTCATAGAAGTGCACCATTTTAGCGTGTACAACACCTATCCATCATCAAGCAGTTTAGTCAGCTCTTAGCTCATTGAGTGCCTTTACGGAAAATTTGTTACAGCACTTGACCTAGGTGAGGGTTTCCCCAAACATAGCACATGTTTGCACAAGTTGTAGGGATATATGTGTATGGTGAAAATATGACCACACTTCTATGAATCCTTACATGCAAGAAAACTCAACAATGAGCCCTCACAAATCAATCCATAGCTCTCTATGCATGGAGTTGCAAGATTTGTAAAATTCCGCTCAGCTAGAACTATAAACTCATAACCTTGCTAGTCAACCACACAATGAAAGATTTCAAATCAAAGACAAGGGAAACAATGTCAATATATCCAATGAAATCAATATGGATGCAATGCAATGCAAACTAATCTATGAGAATGAAAGATGCAAGCTATGATATGAAAGGAAAATACAAGTGTTACAAATCTTCCTATTAAACTATGTGAGATTAATCTATTGCATAAAGAAAATCTATACTAAAAATGCCATTATCATGCAACTATGATGTAAGAAAACAAGCTAAATGAAATGCAACAACAATGTCTTCAAAGTTTGAATGCAAGAATATCTTCAAAGAGCTCCAATTGACCTAGAAAACTTGTAGCATAACATTAGCATAAAAGAGAATGGATGAAAAAGAAGAAGAGAGCTCTTCTTTTATAAGAAATAAAAAATCAATGGACGATCGAGATTAAGAGGCAAAAGACTTAATCAACGATGGAGAAAAATGGAAACTTGATCCTTGTGCACAAATATCCTCCATTAGGAAAATAGGAGTTGACTTTTATGTCCATATGAGACAAAAAGTACTTTTTCCCTTTTTATAAAATAAAAATAATACTTTATTTGTGCAACATAGGATAAGAAGAAAAGTGGGGATTTTTTATTTAAATAAAAGGGGAGGAAATATTATTTTTAATTAAATAAAGACTTAGGATAAAATGATTTTATTATTTAATTAAAAGTGATTTTTAATTAATTAAAAGAGAGCATGTTCTCTTAATTAAATAAGATTTTTATTTTTATTTTTTTTCTCTTTTAAATTAAATAAGGCTCAAACCTTAGGAAATACTGAATTGATTATGATTTGATCAAGAAAATTGATATAATTGATATTGTTGATATTTGAAAATATTGATTTAGGGATTTGATAAATTGCTAAATGGGGGCCCAAAGTCTAGGCGACCATTTTAGGGTGCATACATTTGCCCCTATTTGACCAATGTGTGATCATTCTGGGAACACATGTGGTCAAAGAAGAATTGAAATGTGAGATCGATTTGGGATCACAAAATAACTCAGATGTGTGTTCAATGGATGGGAACACATCGGGACAAGCATAAGCATAAGCTGAAAGACAAGACCAACACTGTCACTGCTAGGTGCAAATCAAGCCTTAGACAAAACTATCACCGTCCCTACTAGGCAATAATCAAGTCTAAAAAATAGGAGATAAAAATTGAAAGACAAAATCACCACCATCGCTGCTAGGTGATAATCAAGTCTAAAAATAAGAATCTCAAGCTGAGCTGAATGATAAAGCTGAATCAAAGATTAAAGTTGATAGGTACCGCCCCCTTGGAATCGAAATTGAAATCAAATAAAGGAGAACAGGAAATTGATAAAAATGATCAAGTCACAATAAATCATAATCGAACGATGGAGCATGATAGGATAACCCTCAAATAATGAAGATATGCCCTAGGTTGATGAGGTTTGACTGAAAAAAGATATAGGATAAAGATGAAGTCAAACCTTAGAGAGAGGAAGCGAAAGAGGTGAATGAAAGACTAGAAATTTGGAAGACATGGAAAGGAAGAAATTTCATCAAAGATCAAAGAATTATGCCTCAAAAAGTCAGTCAATTGCGTAGAAGAATGAGAAAATTTGGAAACATGACTCGAATTTCAATTTCAAGTCTGAAAATGGATAGAAAATGATGTGATATGAAAGACCAGAAATGATAGATATGATGAAGAAGAATTAGAAACTGAGCATAGTTGACCAACTAGTCCGTAGATGATAAAAAGTAGAGCTCTCTTCATATGCAAGATGCAGAAACTAAACTATAATGAACTTATGAATGCAAGCTACTATGAAAGTGGTTGACTTGCAAGGTCACAATGCCTATAGACATCTAATTATCATCATCGAGCATTATTGGTAGCACCGTAAGATCGTACAATACACACTAGCATAACTATGTGGATATGAATATGATGTTTATCAGATAGAAATGTGGAAATCTTACCTAGGCATCAAAGACATGGAGGTCAATATGACGAATGTAGTGAGATTACCTAAGTTTGATATGGCGAGATTATGCTTGTATCAAGACACATGAAAGTCAGGATAACTAGAAGCATGCACTTGCAAAATAGTCAAGGATAATATCTTGTCAATCCCTAGTGTCAAGTAAGACCAGCATAAATGCTCATGATAGTTAGGATCAACAAAATATACCCATAAGCAGACAAAGAAAGAAAACATGTTCTCATACCCTTAGTCTTCTAGCTATGCATCATCGAAAACTTCTCAAGGAGAGACCACTCATCAAAGAAATCTTCATAGACAGCACACAAAGAAAAATAAAGTCAACATATCTCAAGCGAGTTGATTGTCTAAGTGCGTGTGTGTTGGTCATAAAGTTAGACTCTGGTTATCACATCTACCAATGAGAAATATCGCATCATACTAGACTATTGGGTAAGACATCTGATAAGTGTTAAGAAACACTCGACGCAAGGGTAGTGTTGAAAAACACTATTTGGGGTGGTGTTGAAAAACACCTCTGTGTGAAATGCCCCAAGAGACAAATGCACCCAAAGGACCTATGCGAACAGGTATGGCCCCTAGATAAAGACAAAGACTAATTTTAGACTATGCCAAATAAGGTCAATGCATGATGGAGAATGGCTAAGTGTTGAGGACGCATGCTAAGAGACAAGGGTGCAAAGGTCAAGTAGCACCTGTTTCCAAGTTTTCACCACTTGGAGATTTTTTGATTTTTTGATTTTTTGATTTTTTTATATTTTTTCTACCAAGGCGCCTGTTTCCAAGTTTTTACCAAGGCACCTTTTTTTTTTAAAATTTTTTTTTTGTATTTTTTAATTTTTTTATATTTTTTCAAGACTTTTTATGCTTTTTAAGATTTTTTCACCATCATATATCAATTTTTTTGGTATTTTTTTCAGGATCATAAATATGTACAAAGGATGCCCCCAAACAAAATAGGCATCAAACTCCCAAGCAAGATCACATCATGTAGTCTCAGTGTCTAGTAAGGTGAGGGACAAGATGGAGGAAAGGAGAATGAAGGTGAATGAAGGGAAGAAATTCTCAAGGTCAAACTCCTCAAGAGTACCCAAGTTAGGGAGAAATTATCATGTAAAGCACATTTGGATAAGCAATGAAAGGTCAGCATATCATAAGTCACAAAAGCATAATGTCAAAGAAGAAAAGGATGAAGTCCAAACGAGTAGACATGTCAACAAGCTTCATAGCATCATGTTTACTCTTTTTATTAGATCAAGACCAAGGGGGATAAAGATAGCGAAAGGCTAAAATGAATAGAGGAAAATAAATATGAAGGTTAAACATGAATGGAATGAAAGCAAGATCATCGTAAGATAGCTCACAAGATAGCCAAATGTTCATGTATAGTTCAACATTATCAAGATCAAACATGGAATGGAATGGATGAAACATGTAGAAGAATTACACATGATGCTTGATTACCAGGTTTTCATCATGGTACTTATCCAAGGTACCACAAGGGAGTGGTTTTCACCATAGGATGAATTTATTTCTCTTTACTTTTGCTACCAAGGTGCCTGTTTCCAGGTTTTCACCATGGCACATTTTCAATTTTTTCATTTTATTTATTTTCTTTTTTTTAAAAAAAATTTCTATATTTTGAATTTTTTTAATTTTTTTGGAAGAAGGAAAGCTTTTTAGATAACGCTCATTGAAAGGATAAACCATGATATGTCAAGGATTGAAAATGATATGCTTAAAGATACTGATAGGGAAAGGAAAATGGAAGAGAAAAATGAATGATAAGGCTTTATGTAAAGCGAGTGAGGTTGGAAGATAGGAGGAATAGGGAAATGAGGAAAAAGGATAGAAGGTAGAAGGATAATGAATGGAAGGATTTTGAAAGGGTAGATGGAAATGAAGGCAAGATCAACATCAACACACACCTTGAAGGGTGGCGAGAGGGTGGAGGAAATGTGAATGAAGGAATACGAGAAGGAATATGGTGAATGTTTAGCAGAGGTTGTAGTTCAGGCGCGTGGAATGGAAGAAGATGAAGTGGAAGCTTTTGGAAGCTTGAATGTCAACTTCACTTGTTGTTCAACATAAGACTCTCTTAAGAGAGACTTTGGAATCCATATAGCTGTAGGCTTTTCATTTCTTTTTGATGATTTAGAGAGAATATCTTGAATGATGGATTTTGGAATCCATACTTGTCTTGTAGTTTTCTTCTTAGATATCTCTTTTGACTTTATGCCCCCATGTCGATAGAGGAGACATGACGATCTTCTTTTTTTGATGGATTCTTGTATTGCTTCTTTCTCTTGTATTAAACATTGAAGTTACTCCCAAAAGACTTGGGACTTGTGAAAGAAGAAAGAAAATACGACTGGTTTAGATGGGTGAATGGATGAAAAGGATTCAAGGGTATGTATATATGTTGATCTTGAAGAAATATAGGAGATGGAGGGATGTAAGGACCCAAGATGGATGATGAATTAGGAGAATTAGGAGGGGAAAGTGAAGGGACATAAGGGCCTAAGATGGAAGGAAGATGTGAAGCCCTTAGTATTGGTGGAAGAGGTCCAAGGATGGATGTGGAAGATACAAAAGGATAATCAATAAGTTCATCAACATCTATATGACAATCAAGGACATCAGCTTCTTTACAGTGAGCATTACGATTTGCAATAGGATCATGAACATCTTGAATAGGAGCAACTTCTTTGATAGGATTGTGCAAAGCTTGAAAAGACTTAGGAAGAGTAGAAAGTGGAAGTGAACATGGAGTGGTAGAACAAGAAGATGGAAGACTTTGATCTTGACAAGTAGCTTTGGATAGCATAAGCACATCATTTTTTTCTAGATTTTCAATAGGCTCAACATTGGAAGTAGCAGCACTATTTTCAATAACCTTAATGGAAGCATCATCTTCAGAAGGCGTAAGTGTAGTAAGGTTATTTTTATTTTTGATAAGCTCAGCGATGTGAGTAGTTGCTCGATCTTGCTTAGAAGAAGATTTAAAACATGGTGGAATAGATGAGGAAGGGCGTAAAGGATCGAAAGAACCATGAAATGAATGAGAGATATTATGAACAGGATTGGATGACATGGAGGGTTCTTGATCTTGATCTTTCTTTATGTTCTTTTCTTTATCATTTTTAGAGTCCTCTTGACATGGAGCCACTTCTAAGGACAAAGAAGCAGGTTGGGATTGTATGGAAAACTTTGGAAGAGATGGAGAAGGACTAATTGAAGTAGGCATTATAATGCATGAAGACTTAGGCTCTTTAGGTTTAACATTATTGAAAGTATTCGCAGCCAAGTGAAGGTTAGCTTGAGTTTCTTCAAGAGGTAGCCCTTGAGAATAACTATAAGGAACTACATGAAAAGCATTAGGATCTTTGTTGGATGAAGAATTTGTGAAAGATTTGGAAGACTTGGAAGCTTTAGGAGATGTATGGGCATTGAATGAAGTAGAGGATAGAAGGGAACCATCACAAGACAAAGTTTTAGCATTAACATGATCTTGCTTGAGAGTTTCATCTTTATTTTCAGCATGAAAGTTCTTAGAGGAAGAATTCTTATAGTATTGACATTTCAAATTGGCACGGTGTATTCTATAGTCCTCAGTAGTAGTAGATGGATCACAATCAAGGTATTGTTCACAGAACTCATCAAAGTCTTTTTCAAAATCAGAATCATATAGATCACCATCATGATCTACCCAATAGGAGGACCCATTTCCAGTAAGCACAAGGACATGACTTGGAGGACTCTTAGGAATAGAGGTGTGATAGATATCACTACATTGTCCATCATCATAGTCATCATAGGTGGGTGTGTCACTTTTCATGGAAGAGGTATCATTAGGACTATCATGTTGCTCATTATGGTATGTCTTGTGAAGAGAAGTAAGACTCTTTGAAGAAGTAGAAGAAGAATGAGATCGTGAAGAAGAGGAAATTGAAGACTTAGTGTAGGAAGAGGACTTGGATAATGAGGAATTCGAATAATGTTTAGAAGAGTCATGATAATATTTGGAAGATGAAGAATGTGAATAGTGTTTAGAAGAATCATGATAAGATTTAGAAGATGAAGAATATTTGGATGAGATCATGAGTATGATTCTAGCAAAGGCATCTGATTTAATCAATTTTTCTTTTATTTTTGTCATAAATTCGTTACTCATGAGAATTTTGGAGGAACAACACTTTTTGAATATGTCAATGAGCTCAAGATCATCTATTCTTAATAAAGATTCCAAAACCAGATATTTGAGATTCATGGTTCTAGAAGAAGAAGAATTAAGCATAGAAGCAACAGAAGAGATAAAATATAAGAAAATAGACTAGATAATAAGAGGAAAAGAATCAAGAAGAAGAAGAAGAAGAAGAATTTTCTATGGGAATAGAAGACATCAAAAGAACATGGGAAATGGAGAAGAAAGAAGAAGACTAAGATTCATCTTATGCAATTGATACCATAACATTCATTGAGATGTTGAGCAACATGACAGCACGTAGGATCCGACCTGGACTGACCAAGGAAGACCAAGCTTCTAAGGAAAACTCACTACAGCAGGACGGAACTCAGTTTCAATATTCTAATTAGATCTTTCAAAAGATTTTGCAATGATGATCAAGCACATAGAACATCAACCAGGGAGTTCAAGCAAACAGTCTTCAAGCAATGGGCAAGGGACAAAGCAACCTTGTGCATGAACAGAGATAGTGACTTAGCATTTCTACTCCTTACAGATTCTACTTGTGTATGTTCTTGAAAATGTTTTAGCAGGCACATAGAACACAACAACATCTTAACAAGCTATCTACAAGAATATACATGGCTTTCTAAAAGGAGTCCTTGATATACACAAGGTACGTGAGGCCCAAATCCGTAGATGAGAAGAATCCAAAATCACATAGCCGGTGGGAGACAGTAACCCAAATCTCCTCCTTCACTTCTCAAAGGTATAAAGTTCTTTGAGGCTTAGCCAAGAGTGATATCAAACTCAATTCTCAAGAGAGGTGTATTTCAATTCACCACCCGCTATTTATACTCCCTCAAAAAATGGGAGTTAAGGTCATCCCTTGAGGTGGTGTGTCCCCAAGCAGGCCTTCTAAAAATAAAATTAAGTAATTCACTATTAAAAGTATTTAAAGCACTAAAGGTGGAACACTTAACTCTTCAAGTGAATGTAAAGCAAATCCAAAAGTGGAACATTTAACTCTTCAAGTGAATGTGAAGTGAGTCCAAAAGTGGAACATTTACTTCTTCAAGTGAATGTGAAGTGAGTCCACAAGGTGGAACATTTAACTCCTCACACAAACTCAATGTGAGTCCAAAAGTGAAACATTTAACTTCTCACACAAACTCAAAGTGAGTCCAAAAGTGGAATATTTAACTCCTCACACAAACTCAAAGTGAGTCCACACCTTAGAAAACTAATGAGATCAAGAAAGCATAAAAAGGGGGAAACTTTGTGGAATACTTAACGCTCTTTTCAAGTAGACCCCTCCCCTATGTATGAATGTTGACCTTGCATCCAAAGGGTGGTAATGAGGGGGGATTAGAAATAAGTGAGTCCAACACCCAATTTAGCTAACAAGATCAATCAAAAGTAATATAAAGTTTCTTATCAATACTACTCACAAATGACAAAGGGTTGAATCAATGGAATATTTAACTTTCCAAACAAACATAGAGAGTCCACAAAGTGGTGCATTTAACTCCTTATGTAAACAAAGAATGAATCTATGCCCTCAATCATTCAATGAGATATTTGATATTGGAACCAAGAATTACTTAAGGTTTAAACACAAGCATTCACTTACACAAACTTGTATGAAAACAAATCTATGTTCATTCATTTCCTATTAAGAGCATCAATTGAAATGTGTTCTATGAAAGCATGTAAACACTCAAGCCAAACACATGAGAGGTTCAATTTTAATCCCAAAATCCAAATGTTGTAGAGATGGAACAAAGTACCTCAAGTCTAATGCTTTGTTTTAAACATTTTCCATGAAAGCAAGAGCAACTTCAAATGAACAAGACAAGAAAACAAGCAAACAAGATATGCAATGTATATCCAACTTATGCAAACCTTAGGGTTAGATCTGAAAATCAATTTTTAGGAGCAATAATAATTAGCAAATAATCCAAATGATAACTCATATCATGCATTGAACAATGAAAAATAAGTGCATACCCATCACAAAAAAAAAAAAATTTTGCATTTGACCTAGTCAACAAGATCTAATTTTTTTTATATGACTTCGGCCAAAAAAATGTAAATAAAAAATAGAGACCCCTACTAAAAAATAGAGAGCTTTCCAAAAATGTAAAAATTTCAGAAAAATCTATTCATTTGTGCCCTAGAGAGCCACTTTCCCAAAATATACCAATTTTTATAAATTGACCAAATGAGCTATGATATGATATTTAAATTAAAAACACAATGAATGGACCCCTTGTAAAATTTTAAGACCTTTCTAGAAATGT
Source organism: Chamaecyparis obtusa (assembly GCA_027943335.1). NCBI lineage: Eukaryota > Viridiplantae > Streptophyta > Pinopsida > Cupressales > Cupressaceae > Chamaecyparis > Chamaecyparis obtusa. The sequence goes on from BSBK01011618.1 coordinate 98,124, forward strand.
AAAAATTTTCAAAAAATATGCTGATTTGCATCAAAAATTGATTTTTTATGAAAAACAAAGAAAAAATCATAAAAAATACAAATTACCTCCAAAAATTCTAAAAATTTTTCTCAAGCTTCTCTGATATGTCACAAACCTACGAACAAAAATTTAGACTAAAAGACCAAACAATTTAGGAGATATGATCAAATCTTTCAAATCTAGGGTTTTCCATCTCCAAACAAATCTGCACAAGGGTTAGCTCCAAAAATAATCAAAACCAGCATGCAAGAGGTGTTGGAAATATTCAGGAATTAACCAAGTTACTGAGAGGGGAGAGGTGAATCAGTAACAACAAATTTTCTTACAATTACAGATGTATTAACATATAATTCACTTTAACCTTTTGCATATAGAAAGCATGAAACTTAAAAGCATTCAGAATAATGACACATAGATTTGGTTACCCAAAAACCTTCCAAAAAGAAAGTAAAATTGGGGTGGGGATGAAACTCACAAAGCTTTAGTACTGTAGAATAAAGTTGGCCGGTTAAGGCTTACAATTGATCACTTCTGATGATCTGCCCTGCTAGGAGCAATAAGGATTGCTAAATCCACCCTGTTAGAGGATTTTTACAAACTTACAAAAGAAGTATGTACTCAGTAAAGAGATTTCACAAAAGACTGTTAAGTCTACCCGGTTAAAAGATTTTAGTACTAATTCACCTGTTAGGATGAAACAGTAGATCTCTTGCTTTGCAACTGGATTGCTGATCAAGATTCATTGATGTACTGATCACCTTCTGTGATGAATTTGTCTTTGTTGTTCCTTACACTGCTGAAGCCCTTTGTAATTCGCTTATCTCTGCCTTTCTTTCTTTTTCACATTCATACTCATTACATATATCTTGACATTTTTACAACATTGTTTATATACAAGTCTAAACAATTAATTACAATTACAATTACAAAGTCGGCTTGACAAATAAACATAAGTGCTACTAAGTCGGCCCAAGTATGGTTACACGGTTCCTGCAAACTAACTCGGTGACTTTCTTATACTCGGCGTCCACTGCATTACTCGGCATCGTCATGCACTCGGTAGAAGTGAAGGCACGGTTCATACTAACCACTTGGTAGGTTTTGAACTTAGTAAATACTGGTGACTCGGTAGACATAATGTTACTCGGTTTACACTGTCCTGCTCGGTTTGCACTATCTTGTTCGGTTTGCACTGTCTTGCTCAATTTGCACTGTCTTGGTCGGTTTGCACTATTCTGCTCGGTTTGCACTGTTCTGCTTGGTTTGCACTATTCTGCTCAGTTTGCACTGTCTTGCTCGGTTTGCAATGTTCTACTCGGTTTGCACTGTCTTGCTCGGTTTGCACTGTCTTGCTCGGTTTTCACTGTTCTGCTCGGTTTGCACTGTCTTGCTTGGTTTGCACTGTCTTGCTCAGTTTGCACTGTTCTGCTCGGTTTGCACTGTCTTGCTCGGTTTGCACTGTCTTGCTCGGTTTGCACTGTCTTGCTCAGTTTGCACTGTTCTGCTCGGTTTGCACTCAGAATGTAGATAAGTGTTGTCACTAGTGGCAATTTTGCTTAATGCCAACAATCTCCCCCTTTGGCATTAGTGACAAAAACACTTATTGCCCAAAACTTATATACATGAATCATGCTGAGTCAAAATTTGATTTTTCAAAATTTGTCTTTGTAAATTATCTCCCCCTTTCAATGTGCTAACTTTTTCTTCTATACAAATCTTCTTCTATACAAATCTCCTTCTATACATATCTCCCCCTTTTTGACGATAATGCCAAAGGTGTATATACAAGTGATTTACAGAGAGAATCCAAAATTTGATAGAAACACAGAATGTACCTTCATTATTAGTGCCAGGGTTCTGTCCCAATTTTCTTGCAGAATCTTGCATGTTTGGATTGCAATTTGGACTTCTGCAGAGAGTTCAATCATGTGATATGTTATAGAGAACTGATTGTCATGAATCAATGTTTTGGAATGTTCAATGTGCTTGTACATTGTATTCATGATGGGAAGGATCATGTTCTGGATGTCTAGCAGTGTGGACCAGATCCTTGTGTCTTCTTTCAGTAGATCTGACTGCATATTTGATAGGTATGAGATTTTCATGTGATGAGAAGAGCTTGAACTTGGTTCAAGTTGCAGCTTCTGTATGCTAATCTTCATATCCTCATCCATTTTATTCATTTTATCCTTGACATCCTTTGTGAACTCGGCAATATTGCACAATCTGGCCAAAAGAGAGGTAGCATTCGAATAGGTAGATTCAATGTTTGACAAAACTGAAGACAATTCTACTTGGTTAATAGCTATGTGCTGAGCAATGTGCTCAAGCACTTTATTGTTGAATCTCTTCTCGGCTCTTTCAACTAACTTTTCTGTACCAAATGAATCCTCATTATATTTATTTACTACTTCTGCTAATTGTAGCCAAACATGTTGAGAGGAGTCTCCTTTAATACCTAATGCATCAGACAAAATGTCCTTAGCATCCTTAATGATTTGATATTCCTTGTCTCTCTCCTCTTTAAGCTTCTTTTGCTTTGCTTTCCTTTGGAGGATTTCACCTATATTTTGCATTTGGTCCGCTGATAGATTTGCAAAATCTAATGTTGGAATTTCTATTTCCTCATCTAGGTCTATATCCTCTACTATATTCTTACCCAAAAATCTTATGCTCGGTTGAGCCTTAGGCTTATCTGTACTTAATGCCTTAGTAGTAGTGACAGTAGACATAGTAGGACTGGCTATAGAGACTGGTATACTGTCTACTGGAGAACTTAAAATATTTACACTTGTAGAATCAAAAACTAGAATACTTACTACTGGAAAACTTGATGAAGTGGGAGACTGCAACTCGGTAGAAGAAATGGTAGTTGCTCCTGTTGTTTCTATAGGTGATTGGACAAAAGTTGAAGTTGTCACAACCATGCTTGAAGGTGTCTCTGGGCTAGATGTAGAAACTTTTACTGGAGAGGTAGGAAGTGATGCAATGACTTCTGCCGCTATTCTCACAGTGTCATCTACCTCAGTGGCTTCTTCTTATTCATCACTGTCATCTTCAATGTCTTTTATTATGACTGTTTCAATACTCGGTTGGTGAAGATGGTATATGTTTTTCCATGTGGCATTTGCAGCCTTCACAACCGATTCAATATTGTTGATCAGAATCAAACAAGTATTGAACTTTAATGTCATCTTACTTTCATTTTCCTTCAATGCCTTCTTTATTTCATCATTTTTCAAGCTCGGCATTAACTGTCTCAGGGTTTGATCAAATATGTCTTTTACAGTTTGCTTGGCATTGCTCCATCTCATTTTTATTGGATCTAATAGAACTGCTGGAACCTATGGGGCTATTTCATCAGGAGAGTATTTCCACTGTCCCATCTTTTCAATAACAGCATCTTCTATTTCCTTCTGTTCTATTTCCATCTTGTTTCATATTTAAAAGATTTTATGTTACTTACTCCAGATCCTGATCCTTCTCTAAAAAGTTTGATCCTCTCTTGAAAGTTTAGAGGAGGCCTTTTGAATACTATGTCTTTGTCTGCCTTGTCTGCCTTATCTGCCTTACCTCTTGCACTTCTCCTTGTAAATACAGTAGTGGGAGGCTTAGGTGCCTTAGTGATGAATACCTTTCCATTCTTCTTTGCAGGTTCTGGTTCCTCTATTTTCTCATCCTTTTCCTCTTCTTCTTCATCATTTTCTCCTTTGTCTTTGGTTAGCATTTGCATTTTAGCTATCCTCTTCTTTCCTTTATTTACCACCTGTGGAAGCTTTATGCTTAATTCAATTCTCACCTTAGCTTCATCATATGTTCCAAAATATGGAGCTTTGGGATTAATAGGCTGATTAAGAAGAGCTTCAATGATATTCTTGGTTTAATCAATATTTACCTCATAAGGAAGAGGTTTTATATATACAATCCTTGGTTTAGCTGCTTGAATATATACATTGTCACAGTCCACCATGAAACAAATGTCATCCTTATAATCTTCCACCAACTTCTGTGGAATCCAGAATCTGTCATTCATTTTCTCTTTGAAAGACTCAAAATAATTATCCATGACGCTTTCAAAATTTTCACCCATTTCTGAAATGTATTCATTTATCTCATAAAGGACTGGCACATCTTTTCTCCATACAACTTTTCCTTTGGAAGGGAAGAATTTCTGAGCATAGAAGAATAAACAGACCAGTAGAGATCCAAACTTACATGGATTGTTTTTGGAAGTTTGAATGCTTTCCATATTTTTGTTAAATTGTTTTAACAATAAATCTGCTAGGTCAAATGATAAGTTATTCTTGACCACTTTGTATGCTAGGTCAATGGCTTCACAGGAGACACTATTCTGTCGACTTGAACTGTAAATCTTATGGGCAATTATGTGTGTACCAAACTTTAGTTTAGCATCGGTAATGCTACTAACTTTCATGCCTCTACCGTCCCACTCAGCTAGGGTTTTCTTCTCCAGTTCCGACCGACCTAGGGTTTTGGTAGTTTTTTCTTTGTTCAACATGGGAAGATCGGTGATTTGATGAATCATCTTCTTGGTGATCTCTATGGGTTGCTCAAGCCAAATCTTGCCATCATGTACACGGCTGAGAATGTATCTAACCCATTTCTCCTAAAAGTTTTGAGGTAGATGTGCAATGTGAACTAATCCTTTATCTTCCAGATGTTTGTGCTCAGGTTTTAGAATACCATCCACACACAGTTCCTCACACACAATATCTAGCTCTAGATTTCCCATTTCTTGAATTGCACAGTTGAAATGATTGCGAATATCATTAATAAGTAGTACCTTAGGAGGAATCTGAGATTGAGCTCTGTTCGAATCTAGGGCTGCTACAATTGCGGGCACGATCTTGAAATCTGGTGCTCTCCATTCCCCTTGGACTAACATTTATGATCCTTTCTTCGCTGAAGTGCTGGATGATGCCATGGTAGCTCACAGAAAATTCCTGTCGCAAAAGTGTTTGAATCACTGGGTTGCTCTTGAAATTTTTTACTCTCAAAGTGCTAAAAGTTCACGGTGAAGAATGAGTTCGATTTCTTTCCTTTTGTTTACAACTCTGTCATTAATGCTCAGTACAAATTAGGGTATGAATTCCGACAGACTGTCACCCACTAAGAATTAATTTCTCAGTAAAGACTTCGCAACTCGGTGAACTCGAGAATTCATATTACTCCGTCCTCGCTCGGTAAAGACTGGTACCGACCTTGCTCGGTGAAGACTGATACTGACCTTCCTATGATCTTACTGCATCTTGTATGCTAATTTAGATCTTTCTTTTAATTTGGTTTTGGAACTGCTTGAAGTTTTTCTATGAGAATACAGTTCCAGTGCTTTCTTGGAAATTTAGTTTGAGTCGGTAGAGCCACCCATTCCATTACTTGGACTAGTTTGCTCGATAGATTTAGGAATCCACTTTTGTCTCACCTATTTCCTGACCTTATTTGCTTCATTCTTCTTTCCATCTTCAACTTCACTAGCATTCATGTATTTTCTAGCTATGTGACCGAGTTTAGTGCATTTGAAGCACCTTACGATAGTATCTCTTTTCCTTAGATGATGTTTTATGCAATTCATGCCAATGTGTCCATATTCTCCACAGTAATGACATCTACACCAGGTGTTGTAATCCCATCCAAACATTTCTTTCATAATTTGTTCTGCTGGATTGAATGTTTTGGATCTGCACTCGGATGCCTTGTGACCTTGTTTGTTGCATTTGTGACAATTACCTCTGAATCTTGGTTTTTCCCTGCATTCATTTGCTTTGTGACCATGTTGATTGCAGTTGTAGCATTTTCCATTGAATTCTACTTTTTCATTGCTCCAACATTTATTTGAAGTATGTCCTATTTTACCACAATGATTACAAGTAGGTTTTAGATTCCTTTGAGTACCTTGCTTAGAAGATTCACCTTCTCCTTTATATCCAAGTCCTGCTTTTCCTTTCTGCCTATGAAGATTTCGCTCATACAGCTGATTCAAGTCTTCTTGGCTTTTCAACATTCCTTCATTGATTTTTTTTTCGGCATTTAGGTCATCCACCAATCTTAGATTGATTTCCTTTTCAAATCTTAGTTATTCTCTTGTGCTTTCTATTTCTGATCTTAGATTCAGAATTTCCTCATTTGTATGAGAGATCTGATCAATTAGGTTTTCTAGCTGAAGGGTTTTATTTTGGACTTCAATGTTCCTTCCATCTAATTCATCTTTCAACTTGTTTCTTTGTTCTAAGATCTCACAAAATCTTGTAGAGTGTAGCTCTTGTTCTCTTTTTAATTTTCTTACTTCTTCCTACAGAGACCCATTCTTTTCTAGGAGTTCTTTGACAACATTGTTTGCTTCATCTGAGCTATTTGAGGGAAAAAGATCTTCAATCTTTTCTTCAATGTAATTCTGATCATTCATCTAATTTGCAAGTTCCTTCCTTCTTCTTAGGGATTGGGAAAGATGTTCTTTTGCTTCTTTAAGTTTAGCTATGGCCATTTCTAGATCTAGCTTTCCATTTTCAATCACCTTGTTCAGTTTGAATACCTCCATTGTCCTGGATCTTTGCTCAAGCTAGTTAAGCTTTATCTTGAGAACCAATGCAGCTCTGATACCAATTGTTGGAAATATTCAAGAATTAACCGAGTTACTGAGAGGGGAGGGGTGAATTAGTAACTCCAAATTTTCTTACAATTACAGATGTATTAACATATAATTCACTTTAACCTTTTACATATAGAAAGCATGAAACTTAAAAGCATTCACAATAATGACACATAGATTTGGTTACCCAGAAACCTTCCAAAAAGAAAGTAAAACTGGGGTGGGGATGAAACCCACAAAGCTTTAGTACTGCAGAATAAAGTTGGCCGGTTAAGGCTTACAATTGATCACTTCTGATGATCTGCCCTGCTAGGAGCAATAAGGATTGCTAAATCCACCCTGTTAGAGGATTTTTACAAACTTACAAAAGAAGTATGTACTCGGTAAAGAGATTTCACAAAAGACTGTTAAGTCTACCCGATTAAAAGATTTTAGTACTGATTCACCTGTTAGGATGAAACAGTAGATCTCTTGCTTTGAAACTGGATTGCTGATTGAGATTCATTGATGTACTGATCACCTTCTGTGATGAATTTGTCTTTGCTGTTCCTTACACTGCTGAAGCCCTTTGTAATTCGCTTATCTCTGCCTTTCTTTCTTTTTCACATTCATACTCATTACATATATCTTGACATTTTTACAAAATTGTTATATACAAGTCTAAACAATTAATTACAATTACAATTACAAAGTTGGCTTGACAAATAAACATAAGTGCTACTAAGTCGGCCCAAGTATGGTTACACGGTTCCTGCAAACTAACTCGGTGACTTTCTGATACTTGGCGTCCACTGCATTACTCGGCATCATCATGCACTCGGTAGAAGTGAAGGCACGGTTCATACTAACCACTCGGTAGGTTTTGAACTCAGTAAATACTGGTGACTCGGTAGACATAATGTTACTCGGTTTACACTATCCTGCTCGGTTTGCACTATCTTGTTCGATTTGCACTGTCTTGCTTGGTTTGCATTGTCTTGCTCAGTTTGCATTGTTCTGCTTGGTTTGCACTGTTCTGCTTGGTTTGCACTGTTCTGCTCAGTTTGCACTGTCTTGCTCGGTTTGCACTATCTTGCTCAGTTTGCACTATTCTACTCAGTTTGCACTGTCTTGCTTGGTTTGCACTGTCTTGCTCGGTTTGCACTGTTCTACTTGGTTTGCATTGTCTTGCTCAGTTTGCACTATTCTGCTCGGTTTGCACTATCTTGTTCAGTTTGCACTGTCTTGCTCGGTTTGCATTGTCTTGCTCAGTTTGCACTGTTCTACTCAGTTTGCACTCAGAATGCAGATAAGTGTTGTCACTAGTGGCAATTATGCTTAATGCCAACAAGAGGTGGGTTGCCCCAAGGTGAGCGCTAAAAATGTATGGTGAAAATGTGACCACACTTCTATGAATCTTTACATGCAAGAAAACTCAACAATGAGCCCTCACAAATCGATCCATAGCTCTCTATGCATGGAGTTGCAAGATTTGTAAAATTGCTCTCAGCTAGAGCTATAAACTCATGACCTTGCTAGTCAACCACATAATGAGAGATTCCAAATCAAAGATAAGGGAAACAATGCCAATATCTCCAATAAAATCAATATGGATGCAATGAAATGCAATCTAATCTATGAGAATGAAAGATGCAATCTATGATATGAAAGGAAAATACAAGTGTTACAAATCCTCCTATTAAGCTATGTGAGATTAATCTATTGCATAAAGGAAATCTATACTAAAAATACCATTATTATGCAACTATGATGTAAGAAAACAAACTAAATGAAATGCAACAACAATGTCTTCAAAGCTTGAATGCAAGAATGTCTTCAAAGAGCTCCAAATGACCTAGAAAACCTGCAGCATAACATTAGCATAAAAGAGAATGGATGAAAATGAAGAAGAGAGCTTTTCTTTTATAGGAAATGAAAAATCAATGGAAGATCGAGATTAAGAGGGAAAAGACTTAATCAACGATGGAGAAAAATGGAAGCTTGATCCGTGTGCACAAATATCCTCCAATAGGAAAATAGGAGTTGACTTTTGTGTCCATATGAGATAAAAAGTATTTTTTCCCTTTTTATAAAATAAAAATAATACTTTATTTGTGCAACATAGGATAAGAAGAAAAGTGAAATTTTTTATTTAAATAAAAGGGGAGGAAATATTCTTTTTAATTAAATAAAGACTTAGGATAAAATGATTTTATTATTTAATTAAAAGAGATTTTTAATTAATTAAAAAAGAGCGTGTTCTCTTAATTAAATAAGATTTTTATTTTTATTTTTTTTCTCTTTTAAATTAAATAAGGCTCAAACCTTAGGAAATATTGAATTGATTATGATTTCATCAAGGAAAATGATATAATTGATATTGTTGATATTTGAAAATATTGATTCAGGGATTTGATAAATTGCTAAATGTGGGCCCAAAGTCTAGGCGACCATTTTGGGGTGCATACAATATGTAGGGGTCCCTAGACTTCTCTTGATGTTGCCCATGCTACTCGTGGTGGATATGTTGATGATGATGGTGGCACACATGATGGATATGTTGATGATGATGGTGGCACACATGCTGATGTCAGAGGTGATATCACATCATATGTTGATTTTCTCAATTTGGATGATGATCATCCCATAGAGGTAAATTTAATTATAATTTATAGAGTGCAATATTAAATTTCATAAATTTATACAATTATGAACTATAACATGTGGAGTTTTTGGTGAATAGAGGAGGGTTGACCCTCCATCATTCATTAGCCATCATCATATGACATCCACAAATTGACATCTCGGTGCCCATTCATGGTATGCACTTTCATCCTGATACATTTAAACTTTAAACAAAATAAACTTTAATTGATAATGTGTTTGACATTTTTTTGTGATTTTGTAGGGTCTCTCATGTAACACTGAGATTGGCAGTCATTCATTCTCTTCCCCACCAGTCACCAAGAGTTAGCTGCATATACCTGTAGTATGTTTTTCATTTATTAATTTTAAGTGTTTATATCTTACTAATTTATGTACAACTTTGATTCGCACTTATTTTTTTGTAATTGTAGGCTTTTGGATTGTCTCATGTTGCACAATCACATTTACGTCCTGACTCATTAGTGACATTAGCTATGTGTCACACACAGGTAATGTACATGCTTTTATTCCATAAATTTATAATCAAGTTATATATACTTCATAATTTATGTATATGTACTATAAGTTTGATTCATGCTTTATATATATGTTGTTCAGGTCGACACCACCATGTGTCTTGGTATGGCTACATGATTAAGCGAAATGCATCCATCGACACTATCCTTTGAAGTCATGACTAAAAGTAATTTTTTAATGTCCATTGTGTATCTAGATATTTTACACATAATTATTAAAAAAAATTACTTTTTTGTTTTTACAAGACTTGGTTGCATCTACTTTTGATGTAGCTGAGGGAGGACCTTCATGTCCCATTGAGGGCATTACTGAGCATGGATGCATGGTAAAATATTAAATGTTCAAATTTATAATAATTATTTTTTAAGTGAATTTTTTAATGGTCTTTTCATGAGAACTTTAAAAAATTTACAGGAGGATGATGACACTCAGGACTAGACACAACATGTTGGTGCATCACAATCCTCTTCAGGTGGAGTGAAGAGGACTGCAGATCAGCTAGATGACTAGAGTTAGATTATACTATTCACATACATTATTTTCACTTTTTATATGATGGATAGTTTTTATGATGGCACGTATTATATATACGTGTTATCCCGATCTACTTGTTATCATGTTATTTGGACTTATGTTATGATGACTTCTTGTCATATTATTTTTACTTGTTAGAGTAGGACTTGCATTGTACTAGTCCACTTGTTATCATATATTACTTGGACTTATTTTTAGAGTAGGACTTTTTTTTGTTATTGTATATATCATGAGTTGATACGATGGACATTATGATAAATATTATTCCAAGACTTGTTATGTTATTTATCTTATTCATGGACTTTTAATCCTATTTCATGATTTTTTCAAATAGTGGTTTGAATGTAGATATATGAGCTTATGTAATTTGATCATTTTTATTATCAATTGTAATTAAATATCAAAACCCTAAAAAACCATCTATCTAACAATGAGATCTATTAATACATGTAAATGACAAGAACAATATCAATGTTACAAGTAATATTGACTTTGATAATTAACTATTAAAAACCATCTATAGATTTTTCAATGAGATCTATTAATTCATGTAATTGACAAGAACAATGTCGATGTTACAAGTAAATTATTGACTTTGATTAACTATTAAAAACCATCTATCTAACAATGAGATCTATTAATACATGTAAATGACAAGAACAATATCAATGTTACAAGTAATATTGACTTTGATAATTAACTATTAAAAACCATCTATAGATTTTTCAATGAGATCTATTAATTCATGTAATTGACAAGAACAATGTCAATGTTACAAGTAAATTATTGACTTTGATTAACTATTAAAAACCATCTATCTAACAATGAGATATATTAATTTGAACAATGAATATGGATGCACAAATAAATCTGTCATAATCTATTAAGTGAACATATTCTAACCAATGTGCATAGTTTAATATTTAGAAAAAAGTTAGGTGAATACAACCATGAATATAACTTAAATATTTAAAACAAAATTGGATGAATAAAAGTGAGTTCATGAACTTTTTACAAAACCAAAATTGGATGAATACAAGAGTGCATTGTACTGATAAATTAAATAGTTCATGTTTATGTTCTTCCAGACATCCTCAATCATAAAAATAAATGTTGAAATGTTAGAATTCATACAAGTTCATTTAAAGTCATTTTTAATTTATTTCAAATCTATATGTCTAAATTATAAATTATATGACACTTGAAAGAAGACGTAGATATTTATATATAGAAAAACATATAAAAATAAGACAAGTTGAACAAAAACTTACGTGTATAAATTTGATTCAACCTAATGTACCATTAACATCCTCTCTTTTCTGTAATGCATCTATGATTGCCTCATGCTCTTTCATTGAAAGTGTCCATAATATTTTATTAGCTTAGGTCTCCCTTTGTATCTTTCCAATTTGATATTTGTTGCCACTACCAAATGGGAATAGTGCATAATCTTCTTTTATGATTAGTAGTCTTCAAAAGTTGGTAAACCATTCCTTCTTGTTAGGTATTTGCATAGCCATGTACCAACTACCATAATAGACCCAATTGGATACTGAAAATCATCATCATCTACTTGATGACATATCAAATTTTTCTTAGGTTCTACACATCGAGCTAACCAATACTCTATCTACTCTTCATTATCCCCAGGTGCAACAAAAACATACACATTGCCTGCAAAACAAAATTAAGTACATTCACAAATAAAACTTCTTTAAAGGTTTATAATTCAAATATAATCATAAATTATATGACATGCACATGTAACTAATATAATTTAAAGCTTTACAATAAATTGAATTAAATTACCAGGTTATATGAGGTCTGAAACACGACCATAGTCTTCTAATGCAAAGGCATGATCTAGGTCTTCATTTATTATATAATCTTCATCTTGTGTCTCACTAGGTGTTAAGGATTTTTGTTTCCATTCTTCAACCCATTCTGTATTCTCACATTCTTCCCATTCACCTGCAACATAAAATTGACAAAAACATGCAAGCTCCCTAGTTCCTATAGTCCAAATGTTAGAATTAGAACTCGTAAATGAATGTCATTTAGCCGATCCACTAATTGTATTACAATCATATCTTAAAAGGATATTATTCTCTTCAAATAGCCAAAAAAAATGTCTAGTTGTAAAGTTTTGACTTGATCCTGTAGACAAACTTGTTTTACACCATTCAACAATTGCACACACATCTGCAAATTTTAATTTTTCCTCAAATTTGAGTTTCTCTCTACAAAGGGCTCTCTTCACACATGCATTGGCACCATCATGTTCTCCCTTCCCGTGTCCAGCCTAAAAAAATCCAAATATGGGTAAGTGCACAAAGATGGGGGACCAAAAAGGGGGTATAAGATGCCACTTTTTTTCCTAAAATCAGCAAACTCTGAACTTCAACAAGAAATTGAAGATAGTTAGACTCAAAATTTTAAGATGCAATAAAAACAAGAGTTGTAATACTCTGAATCTAGTTCGTAAACTACAAACTTATTTTGAAAATAGTACAGATTAAGGCCCTCAAAAAGGGGGAGCACAAAAAGTGGTTCTATTTTTTTTATCCAAAAACATAACATAGCGTCTGGTGTGCTCCCCCTAAAATGTTAACTTTTTTTTTGAATTTTTTTAATCACTCCAGTGAGAAGTTAGTTAACACCACGTAGTTTATCCTAGATTTTTTTGGTAATTTTTTTATGAACGTATAATGTTTTGTGAATTTACGAAGTGCACACATCCTGAAAACATGAAATTTTTGTGTGCTCCCCCTAGAAATCATTTAAAACTAATCAAAAATTAAATTTTCTTTTTTTTAAAGTGTGTAGAATGGAGTCTAGTTTCTAAAAATATAACTTATTGCAAAATTCGATGAACAAGCCAAAATCTATGCCCAAAATACTGCATGTTGGTTTTTCACAAAAAATGGACATACACACAAAAGAAATTAGTGTTGAAAAACTTAACATAATCAGAATTCAAAATAAATTATATGCTTAGATAGCTAACATAGAGATCTACAATATCATGTCATTTGATTTTTATGTTCTTGAGCCACGAGTAAACCTGATGAGGAGTACACAAAAAAAGATGTCATTTTTTTGTATGTCTGCTGGAAAACACGTCTCAGGCCTATTTCAATCATCCAAGCCTTTGAGTTGGATCTCCAAGGCAAATCCAAGCCTTAGGATTGGTAAATTCAAATCCTTTACAAAGCGTGCATGCCCTAAAGTGCACATGCCCTATAGGGCGTGCGCCCTATGTCAATTTATGATTTTCATAGGGTGCATGCACTATGAAAATCATAAATTTACATAGGGCATGCACCCTATGCAAGATATGATTTATATAGTGTGTGAGAGAGAGGGGGGGGGTAATTTATACAAATATAACATTTAAGTATAAGTTTGATAATTTTAATTTATTATACTTTAAGTTATATTTGTATAAATTATAAAATATAATGCTTTCAGGATGTTTGGGATAGGTTCCAGCTTCATAGGAGTTAACATGCAGATTCTAGATTTGAAAAATTCTAGACTTAGCCAAATTTTAAGATTTTGCAAGCCTTCAGCAGGGTTACCTCCCACAATCCATCATGGATTTTCAAGGTCAAACTGAAGCTAGCGAAATGATTCCCAAAAGGTTTTAACTCATTTTAACACAAATCACCTGGTTTTGACCCCATCTCTATGACAGACTTAGCTTAGCTCTCACCCAAATCTCTCTCTCTCTCTCTCTCTCTCTCTCTCTCTCTCTCTCTCTCTCTCTCTCTCTCTCTCCCTCACCCATAATCTCTCTCTTTCCCTCTCCCATTCTCTCTCTCTCTCTCTCTCTCTCTCTCTCTCTCTCTCTCTCTCTCCCCCTTATCTCTCTCTCTCCCTTCTCTCTCACTCTAGAGAGAGAAGGGAGACAAAGAGAGAGAGGATGGGGGTAATGAAAGAGAGAGAGTAGATAAGGTGGAGAGAGAGAGGGTGATGTGTGTGTGAGAGAGAGAGAGAGATGGTGATATAGAGAGAGGGTGAGAGAGAGAGAGATGGTGAGAGAGAGAGAGAGAGAGAGAGAGGGTGATGTGTGTGTGTGTGTGTGTGTGAGAGAGAGAGAGAGAGAGAGTAGATAAGGGGGAGAAAGAGGGTGATGAGAAAGAGAGAGAGGAGAGGGTGATGTGTTTGTGTGTGTGTGTGTGTGTGTGTGTGTGTGTGTGTGTGTGTGTGTGTGTGAGAGAGAGAGAGAGAGAGAGAGAGAGAGAGATTTGGGTGAGAGCTAAGCTAAGTCTGTCGTAGAGATGGGGTCAAAACCAAGTGATTTGTGATAAAATGAGTTAAAACCCTTTGGGAATCTTTTTGCCAGCTTTAGTTTGACCTTAGAAATCCATGATGGATTTTGGAAGGTAACCCTACTGAAGGCTTGTTGAATCCTAAAATTTGGCTAAGTCTGGAATTTTTCAAATCTAGAATCTGCATGTTAACTCCTATGAAGCTGGAACCTATCCCAAATGTCCTGAAAGCATTATATTTTATAATTTATACAAATATAACTTAAAGTATAAGAAATTAAAATTATCAAACTTATACTTAAATGTTATATTTGTATAAATTACCCCCCCCCCTCTTTGTATAAATTACCCCCCTCTCTCTCTCTCTCACTATATAAATCATATCTTACATAGGGCACACGCCTTATAGGGTGTACGCCCTATGTAAATTTATGATTTTGATAGCACCCATGCCCTATAGGGCATGCGTGCTTTAGGGCGTGCTCGTTTTGTAAAGGATTTGATTTGCCCAAGCCTAAGGCTTGGGCAACCCAAGCCATAGGGCGTGCGCCCTATAGGGCATATGCCCTTTAGTGCGTGCTCACTATGCACGATGGGGGGCCAAAAAGAAAAGTGGCATCTTTTTGGTCCCCCATCTTTGTGCACTTACCCATATGTTGGATATTTATTTTCTTATGTGTCCTACTCAACCAGTAAAACATTCTAGCATTCTTGAATTACCCTATGCAATTATCTAACAATATTAGATGTGTTATATGAATTTCTTTCTCCCTTAAATTTTCATAAAAGGTCTTAAAGCAATACTGGATAAACTCTGATGAGTGTAAATTATTATCTCTCATATAGAAATGGTACTCTCTCAATATTTTTTTATCCTCTTATGTACTATCAGGTGCATGCCTATAGATAATATGAACAAAAAAATTTGGTTGCATTGAATTATAATATTGTGGTTGGATCTCATTTTGTGGTGCAAGTGTGTAGTTCTTTGCAAAGTCAACAACTAAAAGTATATTACCAATTGGAAATGTATCTTTGCACATGTTAAATTGTCCATCAAGCCATCTAGAATTTTGAGAGTGTTTCACATATTTAGGTACGAACTTACTCTTGAATTTATTGATAAAAGCATGAACACTAAGTTTTTAAAATATTAGATCGCACTGTTTTCCAACTTTTTCATCCTTCAATGGATACTCAACAGTTTTATCTTTGTACATCAACTAATTGTTGTCCAAAATCAAATGAAATATTTTCATGCAAACATTCATCTAATAATGTAAGATTGTCACATACATCACATACATGAGAAACACATGCATTCAAAAGATAAATTTGCTCATTAGGTGGGTTACAAAACAAACTTGATATAAACCCCTTTACAGTTTGAGGTGGTATATTTATACCACATTCCTGCAATATTTCATTAGTATGTATAGTAGAATGTATATATCAAAAAATATCATAATGATAACAAAATTGAACATGAGTTTTGCAACAACAGGTGATTATTTTTTTGTTAATCCTTACATACCATGGTTTACATTTTTCAAAAGATCTTTGACTAATACTAATAGTTAACACCTTATCATCCATAATTTTTTATACAATTCAGTTTGAGTCATATCCAAAAGGTGTTTTGGATGTGGATCAAGAACTTTTGAGCTGACTCTTAATTGAATAAAATCTCTAGCATTAGGGGATACTCTTGTATTATCGTGCCAAAAAATTTTAATCAAAGTTTTGACTTCACCAGTAAGTTTCATGTTAGACCTCGGAAGTCTGCCACTGAAGGTCCATAAATGGTTTACCGGATCACTTTCAAAGTTAACTCTTCTCTTTACAACTCTTGTTAAATTTTTAAGATGAATATTAAGATATCCACTTATGTTTGAAATCATTCTTTTATCATTAGTAGGGTGAAATCACAATGGTGTGTCCCACTTTTTGGGACGAAGGAAATTGGCTTTCAAAAAAACAATAATTTTAGGGCCTTCACTCCAAGTACTGTCTGCATGTGAAGGTGATGATTGGCTTCATGAAAATTACACGGCATGGGGTACTTTGCGTGAAGACACCCCTTCGCATGAAGTACCCTACGCAGGGTACTTCGCGTGAAGGAGGGTCTTCGCACGAAGCCACTTTTGGCTGGATTTTTTAATAAATTTTTGGCTTTCCTATTTCATTTTCATTGTTTAATATTGGAGATTTTGTGGACCTAGGGCTTAGAGTGAACCAGTGACGTCCACTATGACATTAGCACCTCCATAGCTTTTTCAACCTCTTCATATTATTAGTAGTATCAGGAACACACATTTTTCTCATTTTTTATTATATGCTTTTATATTTGTTTTAGTTAGTTATTTGTTTTAAATAATTTTTAGTTTGTAAAAATGTTAGAAAACCATAGTTAAATTTTAGAATATGCTAGAAAATGATAGTAGAATGTTAGAATATGTTAGAAAATTATAGTAGTATTGTTATAAAATCATAGTAGAACTATTAGAAAATGTTAGAAAACATTAAAAACCACAGTATAAAAGTTAGAATATGTTAGCAAATATTAAAAAATTGTAACTTAGTATACATTAGAAAATATTAGAAAACTGTAAATTAGTATACATTAGAAAATATTAGAAAAAATTAACTTAGTATACATTAGAAAATTGTAACTTCTAGTATACATTAGAAAATATTAGAAAAATGTCTTAGAATGTTAGAAAATGATAGAAAATCATAGTAGTTTGTTAGAAAATGTTAGAAAATATTTACAAAACATTAGAAACCATAGTAGAAATATTAGAAAATATTAGAAAACATTAAGATCTTATAGAAATTATTAAAAAATATTTTTTTTTAAATTTCTTTTAAAGTTAGTAAATATTAATTAGTTATTTGTTTAAAATAATTTTAGTTTGTAGAAATCTTAGAAAATCATAGTTAAATTTTATAAAATGATAGTAGTATGTTAGAATTGTATGCACCCTAAAATGGTCGCCAAGACTTTGGGCCCCATTTATTAAATTATCAAATTCCTGAATCAATACTTTGCAAAATTCAAATCAATTTCTTTGATCAATCCTAAATAATTCAATCATTTCAGTTTTCCCTAAGATTTGATCATTTCATCAATAATTTTATTTAATTAAAAAGAAATATTCCGTCTTAAATAAATAAAATAACCTTATTTAATTGAAAGAAATATCTTTTAAATGAAATAAATTTATTAATTAATATCTCTTTTAATTAATGATTTTATCTTATTTAGAATAATATCTCTCTTTTAATTAAATAATGTTATCTTATTTAATTAATAGAGAATCATCCTTTTAAAGCTCTTTTGTGATGAAAAAGGGAAACAAATAATTAAAAATAAGAAAATTCTTTTTCTCTCCACACTTTCTAAAAATGAGCTTTCTTTCCTCTTTTTGCATTTATCCCACATTGCTCTTGGAGATGCATTCTCTTCCACATTTTATTATATAAGGAGCCCTCTCCTTCTCATTTTAGATTTGAAATTTTCATGCTATTGTTATGCTGCAGGTTTTTTGAGAGACTTTGGAGCTTTGGAGATCACATAGCATTTAGCTTGCATATTTACATATAGATTAACATTCATAGCATCTTAGATTAGTTTTTCTTTCATTGTTTTAGTTTAATCTTCACATAGTTAATTAGCAAAGGAGGGTAAAACTTGCATTTCAATAGAGTAGTTTATTTCTTGCATTGCAATCATCTAGATTAGCTTCATCTACATGCAACAACTTGAAGATCAATGGAGATTAGCACTCTTGCTTCTCATCCTTGAATCTCTCATTTCTTGGTGTACTTGGATGGGTTTAACTCGGTCAATCTGAGGGCCTCATAATACAACCCCTGCACTCCATGAATAGAGAGTTGTGAATCGCTATTCGAGACCTCACTGTTGAGTGTTCTTGAATGTAATGATTCACAGAAGTGTGACTACTTTCTAGCACATATTTTTGGTGCCCACTGTGGGGCTTGAGCCTCATTCTCTACATTTTATCAAGTTTTGTATATTTTCAGAGTCACTTTTTTGTCAATTTTGCGCACACAGGAGAAACATCGCTTACGAGAAATCTGTTCATGCCTATGAGCATTTTGTTTACACCTATGAGCATTTTTTTCATGTCTGTGAGCATTCTGTTCATGCCTTTGAGCATTTTGTTCATGCTTGTGCACATTTTGTTCATGCCTGTGCATGCTTTACTCATGCCTATGCATGTTTTGGTCACACTTATGCATATTTTGCTCACACTTATGCATGTTTTGCTCACGCCTATGCATATTTTGCTCATGCCTATGAACATTCTGATGTCACCTAGCAATTATTTGTTCATGCCTACCATCTTTTAAATGATGCGTAGTAGCTATTAAATGTCACCCGGTATTTTCTGTTTAATTTTTCTTTTTTTGAAAATTTCCACTCTAAAAAACTGGCACCCATTTTTGAGAAATTTTCACATATGGTATTGAAAATTTAAGTGTGATCTATATCGTTCGAAAGATCTTTCTGAGCCTAATCCAACCATATTGGTTTCATTTTTAAATTTTGTCATTTGATCAACTATTTTACTTGCAGATTATCTAATTTTTCTATTGAATTCCATGATAGCAGAGACAAAGAATTTGCAGATTTGTGACTTCAGATTATTGATTTCTAATGCTTACAATTTGCTATTCATTTGTCTTGATTTTGTACTTTCAGACGTGTGCTAAATTCTAGATTGCAGATCTTTGGACCTAAGGTGAGTTACTACAATCTCCATAACACTTGGTTTTGGGCATAAAATTAATCTCTTATATGTTTGGCTTGAGTGATTTATCGCTTATGACATCTTAAGACACATAGGACCCCTTAGGACCCATATGACCCATTATTATATCTTAAAATGTCCTAGGATCCATTCGTCTATATCTTAGGTTTTTTAAATACATATGCAAACCCATCATTGCCCACAAGAACCCTTAAGACATACTAGTATCAATTAATGTAACCTAAGATCCCTTAGACCACTTATCACACCTACGACCCATTAACATTCTTGGACCATTATACATCCCTTATGACATTTTAAGACACATATGACCCCTTCGGATCCTCAAGACCCATTAACATATCTTAGGTTGTCCTAGGACACATTTATGTATCTTAGATTCAATTAATACATATGAGGATCCACTAATGTAATTTAGGACCCCTTAGGAGCTCTTATGTTACCCACGACCCCTTAAGACACTCTAGGACCCTTATCCATTCCTTACACTATGTTAAGACACATATGACCCATTTTTTCCCTCAAGAAACATTAAGACATACTAGGATCAATAAATGTAATGTAGGATCCCTTAGGACCACTTATTACACCTACAACCCATTAACATTCTAGGACCCTTATCCATCCCTTATGAAATCTTAAAACAAATATGAAACCTTAGGACCCCTAAGGCCCATTAAAGAATCTTGGGAACCCCCTTAAGAAATACTAGGATCCCTAAGGACCTCTTATGACACATACGACCCCTTAAGACATTCTAAGACCTTTATCCATCCCTTACATCTTAAGATACCTAGGACCTATTAGGACCCCAAAGACACATTAATGCATCTTAGGATGTCTTGGGACACATTCATTTATCTTTTATTCCATTAATACATAAGAGGACCCATTTTTTTTTCCTCCAAGACCCTTAAGATATACTAGGATCAATTAATTTAACCTATAATCCCTTAGAAGCATTTATGACACATACAAAGCCTTAAGACATTCTAGGAACCTTATCCATACCTCATGACATCTAAAGACACATATGACCCCTTCTAACCTCTAGGACCAATTAATGTATCTTAGGATTCCCTAGGACCCAGTCATGTATCTTAGGTTCTATTAATTGATATGAGGATCCATTGTCACCCTAAACATCCCTTAATACATACTAGAATCAATTAATATAACCTAGGATCCCTTAGTACTACTTACAACACATGTGACCCCTTAATACATTCTAGGAAATGTATCCATCCCTTATGATGTCTTAAGACACATAGGACCCCAAAGACCCATTAATGTATCTTAGTATGTCATAGGACCCACTCATGTATCTTAGGTTCCACTCATTTTATAGAAATTATTAAAAATATATATTTTTAAATTGCTTTTAAAGTTAGTAAATATTAGGAATCTCTCTCTCTCTCTCTCTCTCTCTAAATTATGTGTACATGTGTTTTAGAGTTACATGTATAAATGTTATTCATGTAGAGTTACATGTTAAAATATTATCTTAGGAGGACCGAGCCTTAGTACATCCTAGTATCCTTTAAGACACTTAGATGACCCAACTAGTACACCTTAGGACCCTTTAGGATCCCTATTGTAACATCCAAGGACCCTTTAGGACTATTAGTACGTGCCCTAGGTTCTTTTAGGACCCCTATTGTGACAAAACTCTTTAAGAACCCTTATAATCCTTAAGATCTAGAATATGACTATTTAAGACCTAATAAGACCCCTTAAGTCTTAATAAGACTAAACTTAAGACCTAATAGGACTAATATGACCTATTAAAACCAATTAGTAAATCCTAGGACCCTTAAGACCTA
Organism: Chamaecyparis obtusa; assembly: GCA_027943335.1. Taxonomy (NCBI): domain Eukaryota; kingdom Viridiplantae; phylum Streptophyta; class Pinopsida; order Cupressales; family Cupressaceae; genus Chamaecyparis; species Chamaecyparis obtusa. The sequence continues at coordinate 119,344 of BSBK01011618.1, forward strand.
GTAAGACCACTTACTTGACCTAATATGACCTATTAATACCAATTATTACTTCCAAGGACCCTTTAGGACTATTAGTACACTCTAGATTCATTCAGGACCCCTATTGTGACATAAAACTCTTTAAGAACCCTTAGGATCCTTAATACCTAGAATGGGATCACTTAACACCTAATATGACCCTTTAAAACCTAATTTAAGACTTTAATATAACCTATTAAAGTAAATTAGTACATCCTAGTACTCTTAAGACCTAATAAGACCACTTACTTGACCTAATAGGACCTATTAATATCAATTAGTACATCCAAAGACCCTTTAGGACTATTATTATACTCTAGGTTCCCTTAGGACCCCTATTGTGACATAAAACTCTTTAAGAACCCTTAGGATCTTTAGGACCTAGAATATGACCACTTAAGACCTAATAGGACCTCTTAAGACCTAATTTAGGACTTTGATATAACCTATTAAAACTAATTAGTACATCTTAGGACCTTTCAGACCTAATAAGACCACTTACTTGACCTAATAGGACCTATTAATACCAAGTAATACATCCAAGAACCCTTTAGGACTATTAGTATACCCTAGCTTCCTTTTGTGTGGTGAAAATGTGACCACACTTTTATGAATCTTTACATGTAAGAAAACTCAACAATGAGCCCTCACAAATTGATCCATAGCTCTCTATGCATGGAGTTGCAAGATTTGTAAAATTTCTCTCAACTAGAGCTATAAACTCATGACCTTGCTAGTCAACCACACAATGAGAGATTTCAAATCAAAGACAAGGGAAACAATGCCAATATCTTCAATAAAATCAATATGGATGCAATGCAATACAAAATTAATATAAGATGAGCATGCAAGTATGAAAATTAGGCTATGAAAATGAAAATGAAAGAGTTACAAACCCTTTAATTAAACTATGTGAGATTAATCTAAAACATGAAAGGAAATAATACCATGATGATGCAACTATGATGCAAGCTAGGATGTGATGTAGATGCAAGATGAATGCCAATGATGCTCAAAATCTTCAAAACTTGATGCAAGAATGTCTCCAAAGCTTCAAGATGACTTAGAAAACTTGTAGCATAACAATACCATAAAATTCAAGTGTACGCAAAATGAAGAAGAGAGCTCTTCTTTTATAGAGAATGAGAATCAATGGATGATCGAGATTAAGAGGCAAAAGACTTAATCAACGATGGAGAAAAATAGAAGCTTGATCCTTGTGCACAAATATCCTCCAATAGGAAAATAGGAGTTGACTTTAGTGTCCATATGAGACAAAAAGTACTTTTTCTCTTTTTATAAAATAAGAATAATATTTTATTTGTGCAACATAGGATAAGAAGAAAAGTGAAGATTTTTTATTTAAATAAAAGGGGAGGAAATTCCTTTTAATTAAATAAAGGCTTAGGATAAAGTGATTTTATTATTTAATTAAAAGAGATTTTTATTTAATTAAAAGAGATTTTTAATTAATTAAAATGGAGCATGTTCTCTTAATTAAATAAGATTTTTATTTTTTTCTCTTTTAAATTAAATAAGGCTCAAACCTTAAGAAATATTGAATTGATTATGATTTGATTAAGGAAACTGATATAATTGATATTATTGATATTTGAAAATATTGATTTAAGTATTTGATAAACTATTGAATGGGGGCCCAAAGTCTAGGCGACCATTTTAGGGTGCATACATTTGCCCCTCTTTAACTAATGTGTGATCATTTCGGGAACACATGCATTCAAAGAAGAATTGAAATGTGAGATCGATTTGGGATCACAAAACAACCCAGATGTGTGTTCGACAGATGGGAACACATTAGGATAAGCATAAACATAAGCTGAAAGACAAGACCAACACCGTCGCTACTAGGTGCAAATCAAGCCTTAGACAAAACTATCGCCATCGCTGCTAGGCAATAATCAAATCTAAAAAATAGGAGATAAAACTCAAAAGACAAAATCACCACCATCGCTGCTAGGTGATAATCAAGTCTAAAAATAAGAATCTCAAGCTGAGCTGAATGATAAACCTGAATCAAAGATTAAAGCTGATAGGTACTGCCCCCTCATAATCGAGATTGAAATTAGATAAAGGAGAACAACAAATTGATAAACTTGATCAAATCATAATAAATCATAATCGAAGGATGGAGCATGATAGGATAACCATCAAACAGTGAAGATATGCCCTAGGTTGATGAGGTTTGACTGAAAAAGATATAGGATAAATATTAAGTGAAACCTTAGAGAGAGGAAGTGAAAGGGGTGAATGAAAGACTAGAAGTTTGGAAGTTATGGAAAGGAAGAAATTCCATCAAAAATTGAAGAATTATGCCTCAAAAGGTAAGTCAACTGCGTAGAAGGATGAGAAAATTTGGAAACGTGACTCGAATTTCAATTTCAAGTCCGAAAATGGATAGAAAATGATGTGATATGAAAGATCAGAAATGAAAGATATGATCAAGAAGAATCAAAAAATGAGCACAGTTGACCAACTAGTCCGTAGATGATAAAAAGGAGAGCTCTCTCCATATGCAAGATGAAAAACTAAACTATGATGAACCTAAGAATGCAAGCTACTATGAAAGTGGTTGACTTGCAAGGTCACAATGCCTATAGACATCTAATTATCATCATCGAGCTTTATTAGTAGTGTTGCAAGATCATACAATACACACTAGTATGACTATGTGAATCTAAATATGATCTATATCAAATAGAATGTGGAAATCCCACCTAGGCACCAAAGACATATAGGTCAAGATGACTAGTGTAGTGAGATTACCTAAGTTTGATATGGTAAGATTATGCTTGTATCAAGACACATGAAAAGTCAAGATAACTAGAAGCATGCACTTGCAAAACAGTCAAGGATAATACCTTGTCAATCCATAGTGTCAAGTAAGACCAGCATAAATGCTCATGATAGTTAGGATCAACAAAATATACCCACAAGAAGATAAAGAAATAAAACATGTTCTCATACCCTCAGTCTTCTAGCTACGCATCATCGAAAACTTCTTAGGGAGAGACCACTCATCAAAGAAATCCTCATAGACAGCACACAAAGAAAAATAAAGTCAACATATCTCAAGTGAGTTGATTGTCTAAGTGCGTGTGTGTTGGTCATAGAGTCAGACTCTGGTTATCACATCTATTAATGAGAAATATCGCATCATACTTAGACTATTGAGTAAGACATCTGATAAGTGTTAAGAAACACTCGACGCAAGGGTAATGTTGAAAAACACTGTTTGGGGTGGTATTAAAAAACACTAGTTTGTGAAATGCCCCAAGAGACAAATGCACCTAAAGGACCTATGCTAACAGGTATGCCCCCTAGACAAAAATAAAGACCAATTCTAGACCAAGGCAACAAGGTCAAGTCATGATGAAGAATGGCTAAGTGTCAAGGATGCATGCTAAAATACAAGGGTGCAAAAAGCGTCAAGTAGCACCTATTTCTAGGTTTTCACCACTTGGAGATTTTTTTTTATTTTTTAATTTTTTTGTATTTTTGCTACCAAGGTGCCTGTTTCTAGGTTTTCACCAAGGCACTTTTTCTTCTTTTTTTTGAATTTTTTACATTTTTTTTTTTTGTTGTATTTTTTAAAGATATTTTATGCCTTTTAAGATTTTTTACTATCATATATGATTTTTTTGGCATTTTTTCAGGATCATAAAATATGTACAAAGGATGCCCCCAAACAGAACGGGTATCAAACTCTTTAAGCAAAATCACATAGTGTAGTCTCAGTGTCTAACAAGGTGGGGAACAAGAAGGATTAGCAAGCTAGTGACTGAGATGGAGGAAAGGAGAATGAAGAAAAATGGAGGGAAGAAATCCTCAAGGTCAAACTCCTCAAGAGTACCCAAGCTAAGGAAAAATTATCATGCAAAGCACATTTGGATAAGTAATGAAAGGCTAGCATAGGATAAGTCACAAAAGCATAATGCAAAAGAAAGAAAGGATGCAGTCCAAAGAGGGTAGACATGTCAAGAGGCTTCATAGCATCGTGTTTTACTCTTTTTTAATTAGATCAAGACCAAAGGGGAAAAGGATAGCAAAAGGCTAGAAGGAATGAAGGAAAAATAAATATGAAGGCTAAACATGAATGGAATGAAAGCAAGATCATCGTAAGATAGCTCACAAGATAGCCAAATGTTCGTACATAGGTCAACATTGTCAAGATCAAAGAGAGAAGATGAAATAGATGAAATATGTAGAAGAACTACGCATGATGCCTGATTGCTAGGTTTTTATCATGGTACTTATCCAAGGCACCACAAGGGAGTGGTTTTCACCATAGGATGAATTTATTTCTCTTTACTTTTTCTACCAAGGTGCCTATTTCCAAGTTTTCACCAAGGCACATTTTTTATTTTTTTATTTTTCTTTTTTTGTTCTTTTTGAATTTTTCTATTTTTTCAATTTTTTTGGTAGAAAGCAAGCTTTTTAGATAATGCTCTTTGAAAGGATAAACCATGATATGCCAAATATTCAAAATTATATGCTCAAAGATGTTGATACGGAGAGGAAGATGGATGAGAAAAATGGAGGATAAAGTTTTATGTAAAGTGAGTGAGGTTGGAAGATAGGAGGAATAGGCAAATGAGGAAAAAAGATAGAAGGTAGAAGGATAATGAATGGAAGGATTGTGAAAGGGTAGACGGAAAGGAAGGAAAGATCAATGTCAACACACACCTTAAAGGGTGGTGAGAGGGTGAAAGAATACGACAAGTAATATGGTGAATTTTTAGTAGAGGTTGTGGTTTAGGCACAAGGAATGAAAGAATATTTTTGGAAGAAAATGAAGTGGAAGCCTTTTGAAGCTTGAATGTCAACTTCACTTGTTGTTCAACATAAGACTCTCTTAAGAGAGACTTTGAAATCCATATAGCTGTAGGCTTTTCATTTCTTTTTGATGATTTATAGAGAATATCTTCAATGATGGATTTTGGAACCCATACTTGTCTTGTAGTTTTCTTCTTAGATATCTCTTTTGACTTTATGCCTCCATGTCAATTAGAGGAGACATGGTGATTTTCATTTTTTTATGAATTCTTGTATTGCTTCTTTTTCTTGTATTGAACATTCAAGTTACTTCCAAAAGACTTGGGACTTGTGGAAAAAAGAGGAGGATATGACTGGTTTAGATGGGTGGGTGGATGAAAAGGATTCAAGGGTATGCATTTATGTTGATCTTGAGGAAAGATAGGAGATGGAGGGATGTAAAGACCCAAAATGGATGATAAATTAGGAGAATTAGGAGGGAAAAGTGAAAGGACATAAGCAACCAATATGGAAGGAAGACATGAAGCCTTTGGTATTGGTGGAGGAAGTCCAAGGATGGATGTGGAAGATGCAAAACGATAATCAATAAGTTCATCAGCATCTATATGACAACCAAGGACTTCAACATCTTTAGAGTGAGCATTAGGATTTTCAATAGGATCATGAACATTTCGAATAGGAGAAACTTCTTTGGTAGGATTGTTCAAAGCTTGAAAAGACTTAGGAAGAGTAGAAAGTGGAAGCAAACATGGAGTGGTAGAACAAGAAGATGGAGGACTTTGATCTTGACAAGGAGCTTGGGATAGCATAAGCACATCATTTTGCTTTAGATTTTCAATAGGCTTAACATTGGAAGTAATGACACCATTTTTAATAACCTTAATGCAAGTATCATCTTTGAAAAGCACAAGTGTAGTAAGGTTATTTTATTTATCAATAAGCTCAATGATGTGAGTAGTAGCTTGATCTTGCTTAGGAGAAGATTCAGGACATGGTGGAATGAAGGTGGAAGGGTGTAGAGGATCAAAAGAACCATGAAATGGAAGAGAGACATCATGAAAAGGATTGGATGACATGGAGGGTTCTTGATCTTGATCTTTCTTTATATTCTTTTCTTTATCATTTTTAAAGTCCTCTTGACATGGAGCCACTTCTAAGGACAAGGAAGAAGGTTGAGACTGTATGGAAGACTTTGGAAGAGATGGTGAAGCACTAACTAAAGTAGGCATTATAACGCATGAAGACTTAGGCTCTTTAGGTTTAGCATTATTAGCTTGAGTTTTTTTAAGAGGTAGCCCTTGAGGATAACTATAGGGAATCTCATGAAAAGCATTAGGACTTCTGTTGAATGAAGGATTTGTGAAAGATTCAAAAGTTTTAGTAGATCTATGGGTATTGGATGAAGTAGGGGATGGAAGGGAACCATCACAAGACAAAGGTTTAGCATTAACATGATCTTGCTTAAGAGTGCAATCTTTATTTTCAGCATGAGAGTTCTTAGAAGAAAGATTCTTATAATATTTACATTTCAAATTAGCATGGTGCATTTTATATTCCTCAACAGTAGTATCTGGATTATAATCAAGGTATTGTTCACAAAACTCATCAAAGTTTTTTTCAAAATCAAAATCATATGGATCACCATCACGATCTTTCCAATATGAAGACTCATTTCCAGTAAGCATAAGGACACGACTAGGAGGACTCTTAGGAATAGAGGTGTCATAGGTATCACTACATTTTCCATCATCATAGTCATCATAGTCATCATAGGTGGGTGTGTCACTCTTTGTGGAAAAGGTATCATAAGGACTATCACGTTGCTCATTATGGTATGTCTTGTGAAGAGAAGAAAGACTCTTTGAAGAAGTAGAAGAAGAATGAGATCGTGAAGAAGAGGAAATTGAAGACTTAGTGTAGGAAGATGACTTGGATAATGAAGAATTCAAATAATGTTTAGAAGAGTCATGATAATATTTGGAAGATGAAGAATGCGAGTAATGTTTAGAAGAATTGTGATAAGATTTAAAAGATGAAGAATGTGAATAATGTTTAGAAGAATCGTGATAAGATTTAGAATGTGAGGAATGATGAGAAGATTTAGAAGATGAAGAATATTTGGATGAGATCATGAGTATGATTCTAGCAAAGGCATCTGATTTAATCAATTTTTCTTTTATTTTTGTCATAAATTTGTTACTCATGAAAATCTTGGAGAAACAACTCTTTTCGAATGTCAATGAGCTCAAGATCATCTATTCTTAATAAAAGTTCCAAAACCAGATATTTGAGATTCATGGTTCTAGAAGAAGAAGAATCAAGCATAAGAACAACAAAAGAGATAAAATAGAAGAAAATAGACTAGATAATAAGAGGAAAAGAATCAACAAGAAGAGGAAAAAGAATTTCCCATGGGAATAAAATACTTCAGAAGAACATGGAAAATGGAGAAGAAAGAAGAAGACTAAGATTAATCTTATGCAATTGATACCATAACGTTCATTGAGATGTTGAGCAACATGACAGCACCTAAGATCTAACCTGGACTGACCAAGGAAGATTAAGCTTCTAAGGAGAACTCACTACAGCAGGACACAACTTAGTTTCAATATTTCAATTAGATCTTTCAAAAGATTTCACAATGATGATCAAGCACATAGAACAACAACTAGGGAGTTCAAGAAAATAGTCTTCAAGCAATGGGCAAGGGACAAAGCAACCTTGCGCATGAACAGAGATAGTGACTTAGTATTCTTACTCCTTAAAGATTTTACTTGTGTATGTTCTTGAAAATGTTTTAGCAGGCACATAGAACACAACAACACCTTAACAAGTTGTCTACAAGGATATACATGACTTTTTAAAAGGATTCTTTGATATACGTAAGGTACGTGAGGCCCAAATCTGTAGATGAGAAGAATCCAAAATCACACAGCTGGGGGGAGATGGTAACTCAAATCTCCTCCTTCACTTCTCAAAGATATAAAGTTCTTTGAAGCTTAGCGAGGATTGATATCAAACTCAATTCCCAAGAGAGGTTTCTTTCGATTCACCACCCACTATTTATACTCCACCGGAACATGAGAGTTAAGGTCATCCCTTGAGGTGGTGTGTCCCCAAGTAGGCCTTCTAAAAATAAAATTAAGTAAATCACTATCAAAAGTATTTAAAGCACTAAAGGTGGAACACTTAACTCTTCAAGTAAATGTGAAGTGAGTCCAAAAGTGGAACATTTAACTCTTCAAGTGAATGTGAAGTGAGTCCAAAAGTGGAACATTTAACTCTTCAAGTGAATGTGAAGTGAGTCCACAAGGTGGAACATTTAACTCCTCACACAAACTCAAAGTGAGTCCAAAAGTGGAACATTTAACTCATCATACAAACTCAAAGTGAGTCCAAAAGTAGAACATTTAACTCCTCACACAAACTCAAAGTGAGTCCACACCTTAAAAAACTAATGAGATCAAGAAAGCATAAAAAGGGGGAAACTTTGTGGAACACTTAACGTTGTTTTCAAGTAGACCCCTCCCCTATGTATGAATGCTGACCTTGCATCCAAAAGGTGGTAATGAAGGGCGATTAGAAATAAGCGAGTCCAACAACCCAATTTAGCTAATAAGATCAATCAAAAGTACTCCAAAGTTTCTTATCAATACTACTCACAAATGAAAAAATGTTGAATCAATAGAATATTTAACTTTCCAAGAAAACATAAAGTGAGTCCACAAAGTGGTGCATTTAACTCCTTATGTAAACAAAGAATGAATCCATGCCCTCAATCATTCAATGAGATATTTGATATTGGAACCAAGAATTACTTAAGATTTAAACACAAGCATTCACTTACATAAACTTGTAAAAACAAATCTATGTTCTTTCATTTTCCATTAAGAGCATCAATTGAAATGTGTTCTATGAAAGCATGTAAACACTCAAGCCAAACACATGAGAGGTTTAATTTTAATCCCAAAATCTAAATGTTGTAGAGATGGAACAAAGTACCTCAAGTCTAATGCTTTGTTTTAAGCATTTTCCATGAAAGCAAGAACACCTTCAAATGAACAAGACAAGAAAATAAGAAAACAAGATATGCAATGTATATCCAACTTATGCAAACCCTAGGGTTAGATCTAAAAATTAATTTTTAGGAGCAATAATAGCCAGCAAATAATCCAAATGATAACTCATATCATGCATTGAACAATGAAAAATAAGTGCATACCCATCACAAAATTTTATTTTTTTTGCATTTGACCTATTCAACAAGATCTAATTTTTTTGATATGATTTCAGCCAAAAAAATAGAAATAAAAAATAAAGACCCTTACTAAAAAATAGAGAGTTTTTTAAAAATGTAAAAATTTAAGAAAAATCTCTTCATTTGTGCCCTAGAGACCCATTTTACCAAAATAAACTAGTTTTTGTAAATCAATTATTTGAGCCCCTATATTGCACCCAAATTCAAAACATAAAAAATGGACCCCTTGTAGAATTTAAAGAGATTTCCAAAAATGTAAAAATTTCTTAAAAATATGCTAATTTGCACTGAAAATAAATTTTTTTATGAAAAATCAAAAACAAATTATAAAAAATAAAAAATACTTCAAAAAATTCTAAATTTTTTATTGGAGCTTCTCTGATGTGTTTCTAAATTGCAAAAACAATTTCAGACCAAAAAACCAATCCATTTGGGAGATATGATCAAATCAATTAAATCTAAGGTTTTCTATCTCCAAACAAATCTGCACAAGGGTTAGCTCCAAAAATAATCAAAATAAACATGTAAGAGGTGAGTTGCTCCATGGTGGGTGCCAGAAATGTATGGTGAAAATGTGACCACACTTCTATGAATCCTTACATGCAAGAAAACTTAACAATGAGCCCTCACAAATTGATCCATAGCTCTTTATGCATGGAGTTGCAAGATTTGTAAAATTGCTTTCAGCTAGAGCTATAAACTCGTGACCTTGCTAGTCAACCACACAATGAGATATTCCAAATCAAAGATAAGGGAAACAATACCAATATCTCTAATAAAATCAATATGGATGCAATGCAATGCAAAATTAATCTAAGATGAGCATGCAAGTATGCAAATTAGGCTATGAAAATAGAAATGAAAGAGTTACAAACCCTCTAATTAAACTATGTGAGATTAATCTAAAACATGAAAGGAAATGATACCATGATGATGCAACTATGATGCAAGATAGGATGTGATGTAGATGCAAAATGAATGTCAATGATGCTCAAAATCTTCAAAACTTGATGCAAGAATGTCTCCAAAGCTTCAAGATAACTTATAAAACCTGTAGCATAACAATACCATAAAATTCAAGTGTATGCAAAATGAAGAAGAGAGCTCTTCTTTTATAAAGAATGAGAATCAATGGACAATTGAAATTAAGAGGCAAAAGACTTAATCAATGATGGAGAAAAATAGAAGCTTGATCCTTGTGCACAAATATCTTCCAATAGGAAAATAGGAGTTGACTTTAGTGTCCATATGAGATAAAAAATACTTTTTCTCTTTTTATAAAATAAGAATAATGTTTTATTTATGCAACATAGGATAAGAAGAAAAGTGGAGATTTTTTATTTAAATAAAAGAGGAGAAAATTCTTTTTAATTAAATAAAGGCTTACGATAAAGTGATTTTATTATTTAATTAAAAGAGATTTTTATTTAATTAAAAGAGATTTTTAATTAATTAAAATGGAGCATGTTCTCTTAATTAAATATGATTTTTATTTTTTTCTATTTTAAATTAAATAAGGCTCAAACTTTAGGAAATATTGAATTGATTATGATTCAACCAAGAAAATTGATATAATTGATATTGTTGATATTTGAAAATATTGATTCAAGGATTTGATAAATTAATGAATGGGGGCCCAAAGTCTAGGTGACCATTTTAGGGTGCATACACCTTTAGGATCTCTATTGTGACATAAAACTTTTTAAGAACCCTTAGGATCCTTAGGACCTAGAATAGGACCCCTTAAACCTAATAGGACCCCTTAAGACTTAATAAGACTGGACTTAAGATCTAATAGGACTAATATGACCTATTAAAATTAATTAGTATATCCTAAGACCCTTAAAACCTAATAAGACCACTTATTTGACCTAATAGGACCTATTAATTCTAATTAGTACATCCAAGAACCCAAGTTAGGACTATTAGTACACCTTAGGTTCCTTTAGGGCCCTTTTAAGACCACTACTGTGACTAGTATTGTAAATTTAAGTATAATTTTATATATTCAGATATTTGTTTCCATTTTACACACAACTATAACATGTAATCAAGAATTTAATTGTTAACACTTAGCTTTCACATGTTACATCTAGATGGCCACTCAGGATGCACCTCGCACTCCTGATATAGAGATTATTTTTTATACTACTAAGACCAAGATGGCTCAACTTAGAGAGTCCATCCATACATCTCCAGAAGATGGCATATATAGAGATACTTGTGTCACTTTATTGAGCAGTTTGGAGGAGATGACTGCCAGATTGAAATCCCACTCTTCCTTCATGCCTTAGGTAGATGTTTACTTGGAGACAGTTCAAAGTCATGATGTCTCTAAGGAAATAATCAAACAAGAGGTTTTCCCATTTTATGAGGGGAAGCCCAAGGTGAGGGCATATGAGGTCACACAGTGTGTGATTCCTAAGATTGCATGCATGATATCCTTTTTTTCTTATAGCACATGGTCGTTATCCTAATAACGACTAGATTCCTTTATATTTTGCACAATAGTTGTATGCTGAATTCCATTTGGGACTCAGGGTCAACTATTTAGATCTTGCCAGATATTATGGTTAGGGTCATGGTAGAGTTGTAGACCAAGATCAATATCGTAGAGATGATCGAGTTGAACATCCTCATAGACAATTGGTTGGGTAGAGGACTCTGACAAAGGCACCAACAATGGATGCTACTGCAGATAGAGTGGTCATTGCTTCTCAGAGGAGAGGAGTGGACAAGATAGGGGAGATTGATTCTTCAACCACCTCCATCACTTTAGATACAGTGGGAAGATATATTTTGAATAGAGTGAGTCGAGCCAGATCATCTTCTAAGGATTCATCTAGTACTGCTACAAGGGTTAGTGATGATACATATAGAGTTGTGGGTCTTCCTCCACTTGGAGAGACACGAGAACTTTCTAGACATCATAGTCATTTAGATGTGGTGGTTTACTTTTTGTAGAATCTCCTACAGTCATATTCTTATATTGCTGACGAGGTCTTGTAGTTCCACCGACATAGGACACACCATCTAATCAGGCACAACATAGTTCATAGCACTCTGCAGAGCCCTATGCACCCACAGATTAGTCGGCAGTTACAGAGCCAGGGATACAAGTAGGATATGTACACATCACCACTAAAGGCCTAGATGCATTTAATGATTAGTTGCATAGTTTGAGTCAGGTGGAAATTAGTATTGATGCTGGATCGTTTATGGATATGTTATTACATCCTGGTGGTTTAGGCTCTACATCACTCTCCTCCCAGCTAGTATCACCCCTACACTCTTCATTACTAGAGAGGTTTGGGACTGAAGGTGGTGTGGGTGATGATATGATGGTGCAGCATGCTGATGATCTTCTTTCTCCTAAGACCCAGGTATATAAAGTTTTCTTTTCTCTTTTCTAGGAGTTTTAGTGAATAATTAATTGTAGATGTGTGTATTGATGTTTGTTCAACGTATAATATTTTGCAGGCATAGTTAGTAGAGCACATTACTTCTAGTGTGGGCTCAAAGCATTCATATAAGAGATTTAGTATATGTGACACCTACTAGTGGTTAGATAAGTTTTAAATATATGTAGGTTTAAGCATACATGTGTACACTTGTAACATGTATTTATATATTTCAAGTACTTTACATAATATATACTATGAACATGTATATAACCAACTATTGTACTAAATTTACAGGCGTCAGTTGTTGCTTCACAACCATAGGATGCTCATTACACTTGGTCAGAGTACATTACCTCTAGTGTGGGCTCAGAGCATCTACATAAGAGAGATTCAGCAGATGTGACACCTACTAGTGGTCAGGTAAGTTTTAAAAATATATAATTTAAAACATGAATTTATAATATTTTAAGAATTTTACATTGTTATTATATACATACATTTATATTTGTAGGGATCAATTGCTACCTCACAAGTAGAGGATGTTCGTGGCAGTCATTTAGAGGGTCGCTCTATTCGCATGCGCTTGGATGAATCCCTAGTTTAGGACATGTTGCACATATATTTGATTTGAGACTTATTATATATATGTCATTATTATATGTTTGATATTTTCACTTTATGATTCAAGACATATATTTATATGCTATCCAAACCTCTACACATAGATGATTTATGATTTGACATTATATAGATTTATGATGGTTTTATTTGATTAGATGATATGATTTGATTAGATGATTTCATTTGATTAGATAGTAAATTAATTTATTAGATGATAATATGATTTTATTAGATGGTTTCATTTGATTAGAGGATATGATTTTATTAGATGGTTATATGATTTGATTAGATGGTTTTATTTGATTAGATGATAATATGATTTGATTAGATAGTTTCATTTGATTAGATGGTTATATGATTTGATTAGATGGTTTCATTTGATTATAAGATTAGATAGTTTCATTTGATTAGATGGTTATATGATTTGATTGGATGGTTTCATTTGATTATAAGATTAGATAGTTTCATTTGATTAGATGATATGATTTGATTAGATAGTTTCAGCTGATTAAATGGTTTCATTTGATTAGATTTTATTAGATGGATGTAGAATTAATATCATAAAAAATAACAAGTTAATACATGTAACTAATGGACAATAAGTATTCTAACTAATAAGCAATGTTAAGGGTAGGTCTTAAGGGGATCTAGAATTAATATCATAAAAAATAACAAGTTAATATATGTAACTAATGGACAATAACTATTCTAACTAATAAGCAATCTTAAGGGCAATCTAGAATTAATATTAAAAAATAACAAGTTAAATTTACATGTAACTAATGGACAATAACTATTCTAAATCATTCTAGAACTAACACATGCCATAAGTAATCTAACTAATTTCATCATTTTTTAAGTGTTCAAACTAATCTCTTAGGGGGATCTTTTACTAATAAGAAAAGTTAATGGGAGGTCTTTGTGTGTGTGAATTTTGTACCTAGCTGTAGACACAACACTTCAGTAAAATATTAGAGGTTAGTAATAATCAAAATCATGCAATAAAATGAAAACTAAACTAACCAAGTGATTTACTGCCTTCTAGTAGATGCGAGTATGTATTGTCAGATTGGACCGAGATCAGTGACCTTGACGACACCTAAACGAAGGGTTTAAATGCAGAATCTAGATATGAGATGAGTGCAAATTAATATATATTTTTGATATTTTTGTGCAATAAGAATGAAATGAAACTGATATGAATCTATTCTAGAATGAAAAACTGATATGCGAAATAAGCTACGATGAATTGCTAATAAGATTGATCTCACAAAAGTTGTTGATTCACAAAGAAGCTTCAATTCTTTAGATATCGATTCACCAGCGTGATTGTGCAAATTCGTGGATTGATTTTGGCAGAGTAAGTATGCAAACTTGTGAGATGATTTGTGAAGAGCTAAAGCCTTATTTTATAGAAATCTAGGGCTTGAGGATGCAAGAGAAAAACCATAAATCACTCAAGTTGATTTTTGAGTCAACAAGGAATTAAAGATAGTTAACTCACAAAAAATCATGCAAAAATAGCTTTTTGATTTAAATCAGAAGTTGAGATCAGCTTTCAACTCAAAAAGAGAGTTGAGTTTATTTTTAAAACAACTTGAATTGATTTTTTGATTTAAAGTTTAACTATTTTTTTGGATGTGCATAATTAATATGAATTAATTAAACAAATAAAGTGATTTATCCTCAACTTAACTGATTTAAAAATATAACAATTGATTTATGGGTTAATCAATTATTAAATCAAACTTTTATTCAAAAACTATATTATTAAATTTGACAATTGACATTAATTAATTAAATAAGAATTTAATCAATTAGTCATATGATATTTGATTTATTGTCAAAATGAAATAATACAATTTAGGAATAGATATAATTAAATCCAATTAAATAATTAAGTGGCAGTATTAAATCTAATTAATTAAATATTCAGAATATTCAATTAATCAAACTTTAGGATAAATAGGATTTATCGCCAAATAATCATTAAATTAAAGATAATTAAGATAAATAGGAATATTGCTAGGAATATTCTCCGATGTAGAATTTAGGATAATCAATTAAGATTCGATAATGTGTCGATGTGCCTTAGGTTAGGACTTTGATGTTGATTTCATTCGATGTGTCGATATAGGAGGTTAATGAACCTATAGCCCATTTTTGGGGTATTACATTTTTACCCTCTTTGAATTACTATGCGAAGCGTAGTGGTTCAAAGACAGTCTGTGTATGATGTTGAAACTGATGTTTGAAATTAAAATTGATATGAAATAGAAACTGATTGAAATTGATATGAAGATATTAAGTCCTAAATGACCAAAGATAATGTTAACTATAACAGCAATGAACAGATGATTGTGAAGAAGTGTCAAAATGCCTGATTCTAAACCTTATGATTGCGAAGAAATAAGTGACCGATTCCAGACCCGATTGTCAATAAAAATCACATTGGTATCACATCTAAACCCTTCAGTTATGAAGAACAAAGGAAATAACACTAATGAACCAATGGTTATGAAAAACTAATACAATTTACAAGATTAAGAGAATACCAGAATGATATGCATCTCGATGAATCTGATATGCCCCAAGCAATGATTGATTTGGCCCAAGCAATGAGGTGTTTTTGATGAATCAACAACTAGACATGGTTGTTGTCTTGATTACTGAGGAAAGATATGATTTCAAATTTAGATTATAGACTTTGAATGATGTGCAATACCATGCCCCCTTCGGGATGAAAATTAAAATATGACAAGAAAAGTCAGTGTTGAATAGTTCATAAGCATGTTAATTGATTTGAGAAGTGGTTATACATGTCTGGGAACGCGTTCTGCATCATGTGGAGGTCTAGAAGACCAAGTTTGACTAGCTTTGACCATGGTTGACCAAGTTGAAATTTTTAGAGTTTGATGTAAGATAATCAGTTAAGTTGAATTTTGGATTTCTTTGATGATTGAAAGTCGATTATGCAAGTAGTAGACTGTCCTGGGTCGAAAATGTTAAATCATGATTTTGACATAGGAAATGATCTCAGATTTTGATTTTGATCCCGAAAAAGGATTCTACTTGTTGTTTCATTGGAGGAACCTTCATGTGAGATTCAACTCTTGTTAGATTTGAAGATGTGATTGAAGAATTGTTTAAGCATTGAAGTTTATCCAACTATTGTGAGATCATGCAAACATGCAGAATGCAAAGAACCATGCAAAATGAAATGCAACCTAAGACCTAGGACCTAGTCACTGATCATGTGTCAATCATTTGTCATCATTGAATTTTTAGGTAACTGGATAAATCAATACAATGCCCACTAGTTATAAAACTATAGACATATGAATATCGATTTGTATGTGCAAGAATCAATACAACACCCACTGGTTAGGCAATCATGGATGTATGAATATTGATTTTATTTTTGAAATGTTGGAATAGATATAAGCACCAAGGAATAAATGCCAGGATGACCTGAATATCATGTCCATTTTGATATAGCAATTTGTATAAGCATCAAAACATAGATGTCGTGATGACCTGAATACGCCTTGCATTCAAACACATCAAATAGTTAAGAGATCATTCTAAATCCAATGTGAATTACCTGTAGTGACCCTTTATCATTCACATCCTTAGGTAAGATCGCATTTCACAATAGGAGAAAGAACTCACTCAAAAAAGACAATAGTTAGATCAAACTTCCTTGAATTCTTTGGGTATCAATGGTCAAGGTACGCATGGCCATCGAATTCGAGATAGAGGCTCTTACAGTCAGACACCATTTCAATCCAGAATTTCCAAAGTTGTTAGATTTTCACATACAAGTAGAAGACAAAGAAAAGATTATGCCCCCAGTCATCACTCTCTAAATCCTATAAAGGACATCATCAAAGAGCTTGAAAGGACACAATATGAAAAAATCTCAATGCGAATCAATAAACATACAATGAGATAAAAGCATGAAAAAGCACAGATTGTTTTCAATTTTTTTTTATGTTTGATTACATTGTTGTAGATGCAAAATCCTTTCTGGAGACAAGACAGACTAACTGACTCGGATGAAGCTTCAAAGGACTCTAACTGGAGATGATACATCTAAGATACATTGGAGACCATAGGATATGACTTTGACTACCCCCAAGTTTGAACATTGATAAGATACAGATATTTTTGCAGATTGGTGTACAGACCAACTTATTGAAAACAAGAATGCGTAAACAAACTAGGAGATATGTACAAACTAAAGCAAGACTGAAAGCTAGGAAAGACCAAGATTGTGTTGATAGATGGAGCATTTTGAAACAAGTGCCACCCATTTGTCAGGTTTTCACCATCCTGGCAGAGATTCTATTTTTGCTACTAAGGCGCCTGTTTCCAGGTTTTCACGAAGGCACTTTTTCTTTTTCTCATTTTTTTTGTATTTTTCATTTTTCCAAATTTTTTTGATATTTTTGGTATTTTTTACTTTTTTTTTGTGAATCATCAAGGTGCCCATTGCTAGGTTTTCACCAAGATGTTCATTTTTTTTAGGACTTTTTCCAATTTTAAAGATTTTTTTAGGACATTTTACCATAGACTGAATGCCTTAGGCATAGAATTTCTTCAGATGGAGAACGTTGATTGGTTCTCGAAGCTGTCCTCCTTTAGTCATTGAGAGTTGATAGGCACCATAGCCAAAAGTAGCAGTGATTACAAAGGGACCCAGCCAGTTGGGTTCAAACTACCCCTTGCATTCTCGATGTGATTGATTTTTAGGATTCTCTCTCAAGACTAGATCGCCAACCTAAAATTCTCTATGTCTGACTTTCTTATTATAGCCTCTAGACATTCTCTTCTGATATACTCTGAGATTATCATACACTGCGTGTCTGCGCTCTTCTATTAGCTCAAGTTCTTGCAACCTAGACACTTTGTAGTCATCATCAGTTACTAGACCATGCATTCTAATTCTTAGTGATGGGATTTGCGAAAGGTGTAGCTCCAGTAGGCATTTTGATACTTGTTCTGTAGGCCCAGAGAGCTAGATTATTCATGAGATTCCAGTCTCTTCCTGTTTTATTAACTGTACTGTGAAGATTTTCAATAGATTCTTGTTAGAAGCCTATGCTTGTCCATTCCCTTTAGGATAGTAGATAGATGACCAATGTTGTGTAATCTTAAATTTAGCACATAAATCATCTAGATCTTTTTTCTTGAATTGTCCACCATTATCTGTAATTATGGAATGAAGTATCCCATATTTGCATATGATATAGTTCAATATGAACATAGAGATTTGTTTTCCAGTTGCTTGTGTCAAAGGGACTGCTTCTACCCATTTTGTAAAATAATCTGTAGCTATGATTATATGGGTATGTCCATTAGAAGAATGAGGATGTATAGCTCCTATAAGATCAAAGGCCCATTGATGAAAAGGCCATTGTGTAGTAAAGGGAATTAGATCTCTCCCTGGAGCATGAATTAGGTTGCCATGTACTTGGCACTTTTGACAGTTCTTAGCAAACTTGATAGACTCTTTCTCCATTTTAGGCCAGTAGTACCCAACCCTAATAATTTTTTGAGCTAATGTTAAACTGTTCGAGTGTGACCCACAAATACCTTCATGGACTTCCTCTAATGCACATTGAGACTCTTCCCATTCTAAAAATCTAAGTAGCGTACCATCCAGACCTCATTTGTATAGATAGTGACCAATGATGACATATCGGGAGACATTATGGATAAGGTATCTCTTCTCATGGCGGTTGAAGGTATCAAGAATGATTTGGTCTTGGAGATAGGAAAATAGGTTTTTGTATCTCGATGAATCATAACCCACAATAGTGCAAATCATGTGGGTTTCAGGGGAATCATATGCAGGATAAGATAGTGCTTCCACCAGGAACTTGTAGCATAGCTCATGTTCAGGCTGCTATAATAGAGTAGATAGTGTTGCCATTGCATCGACAGCCTTATTCTCTATTCTAGGAATTTGTTCAAATGTGATAGATATGAAATACTTTTTTAAATCATCTACCATTCTCTTGTATGGGATGATCTTTTCATCTTTAGTCTAGTACACATCATTGACTTGATGGATAACAAGTTGAGAATCTCCATGAATGTGTATCTCAGTTACTCTCCACTCAATCGCTAGTTTCATACCATTCAAAAGGGCTTCGTATTCTACAATATTGTTTATGCAAGGGAACTTTAATCTAAATGCTTTAGGTATGGAGTATCCTTGAGGGTTATGAACAATATGTCTGCTCCTGATCCATTCTATGTATAGGAGCCATCAAAGAACAACTATCATTCTCTAGAAGAAAGAGTCATGATAGAGGAATCTGGAAATTCCATTTGCATTGGTGTATCATCAATCATAGGTGCATCTGCTAATTGATTAGAAATAACCTATCCTTTGATAGCTTTTCTTTCCACATATTCAATGTCAAATTCACTTAAGAGTGTGACCCATTTAGCTAATCTACCTGTGAGGGCAGCTTTGCTTAGTAGGTACTTGAGTGGATCAATTTTAGCTATGAAATGTGTGGTATGAGCTAACATATAATGTCTTAGTTTCTATGATGCAAAGATCATAGCTAGACAAGCTTTCTCAATCATTGAATAGTTCTTCTCATATGCAACCAATCTTCTACTAATATAGTATATAGCTCTTTCCTTTTTGTTCTCATCATGTTGTGCAAGCAATTCCCCCAGTGATGTATCAGTAGCGGAGACATATAAGATCAAAGGCTTCCCTGGAATGGGAGGCATCAAGATAAGAGGATTTGATAGATATTTCTTAATATGGTTAAAGTTGTTCTCACATTCTTCATTCCATGCAAATGTCACACCTTTATGTAATATTTTTGTAAAAGGCTGTGATATGTCTACTAGCTGAGATATGAATCATCTGATAGAGTGAACTCTCCCTTGCAATGTCCTCATTTGACTAATATTCTTTGGAGGTTGTATTTCTATGATAGCCTTTACTTTAGCTGGATCCACTTGAATGCCCTTCTTTGAGACTATGTATCCTAAGAGTTTTCCAGAAGTGACACCAAAAGCACACTTCTTAGGATTTAGTCTGAGACTAAATTTTTCCATTCTATCTAGTATCTTGCTCAAGTCATTTAGATGTTCAGCTCTAATCATAGATTTTGCTAAAGTATCATCAACATAATCTTCCATAGTCCTACGCATCATGTCATGAAAAATAGAAGTCATGGCTCTTTGATATGTAGCACCAGTATTTTTAAGCCCAAATGGCATGACATTCCAACAGAAGGTGCCCCATGCACATGTGAAAGCAGTTTTCTCTTGATCCTCTAGAGAAATTTTTATTTGATTATATCCAGAAAAACCATCCATTAAAGAATACATCTCAAAGCCTGCAGTCATGTCCACTATCATATCAATGTTAGGTAATGGAAAATCATCCTTAGGGCATGCTCTATTTACATCTCTAAAGTCTGTGCACACTCTAATTGATTTATCTGGTTTTGAAATAGGTACAATATTAGAGATCCACTCTGCATAGTCAATAACTCGGATGAATCCGGCTTTCAAGAGCTTCTCTAATTTAGCTTTTACTAAGAGTGCAACATGAGGATGCATCTTTCTCAATTTTTGCTTAATAGGTTTGACATTTGGAGCTATAGATAAATGATGCATTATAAGATTAGGATCCAACCCTAGCATATCTAAATATTTCCATGCAAAGTTGATCTTCTTCTCTATTAGGAATGTTGTAAATTTTTGCTTCTCTTCTTCTAATAAAGATTATGCTACATGAATCAATTATGGTTCTTCTGTTGTTCCCAAGTTGATGGATTGAGTGGGCTCAATTAGAACTGGAGATCTATCCTATAAATGACTCGGAAGGACATCAAATATCTCATCCTTAGGCACCTCAAAGAGGTTTTCCCCTTCGGATACGTCTTTTATTTTTACTTTTATAGGTTCTGAGACTGCCACAAAGTGGTTTTCACCCTCAGAACTCCTTTTCTTTTTATTCTTATTCTTATTTTTCTGACTAAGATACTTGATGTTTGACTCCGTCATGCTAACGCTTGGTTCATTGATGGAAGTCCTCATAGGCTCAACTGCATTTAGGTAGAAAGCAAGGGCATAGTCATTGGGAAAGCTATAAATACTTTGGTTCAAGTTGGTGGATGTTATGTCAAGAAGATCAGGGTGTTGGATAGTCAAAGTGGTGAAAGATTGGGAAAGAGTGTTTACAGATATGGATCTATCATCATTGGTCCTAACTCGACGCTCAAGTTCAAAGGTGATATTAAAACTTAAGACATTCAATTCATGAATAAGCTCAATGTCATTGTGGGAGTCCAATTCAGCCATAGGTGGATCAGACTTGATAAGTTCATTACCTCCCTCTAGACTTACGTTGGGTTTAGGTGCATATTGGTGAATAATGCCAAAATGTTTTTCTATGATAAGCTCATCTTCCTCTGGAACGACTCCCCATTCATAGTCATTAGATTCTTCATCTATGCCTCTAGGAAACCTAAGAACATGAGTAAAGTCGGGATGAATTCCCCAAGAAGGGTTACCCTCATATTCTAATTTGAATTCATACTCATGAGAATCTATCTCAGAATGACTACCACCTTCCTCTTTGTCTATTTGATTGTTTTCAAGATTAGCTAGTTCTTATGTTGCAACTATCTCTTTCTCTATAGTAGGTTCTTGTGTTTCTACTACATTGATTCTTTTTATTGGATCATCTACAGCTTCAAGGGAATCTTTGATTTCCTTAGGCAAACACTCATAAGGGATAAGTTCTGAGCTGTCTGAATCACTATCTGATGGTTCAGTTTCTTCCTTCTTAAGAAGGGGTTCTCTTGGTGCGATCTACTCTATGACATGAGAAAAATTACCTTTGAGGTGGAAGGGTTTCTTTTTAAAGCCTAAGCCAATAGTATCTTTTTTTTCCCTACTAATATGTGAAATAGGTGTTATAAGACCTTCTCCTCTGACTCCTAGAGGTCCTTTACCTGAATATCCCATCTTAGCTATCAATTTATCTCCTGGACCATATGCCTTAGAAGGGATTTTGGATACTGTAGAGTCACTAGTTGGAACAACTTGAGATTCAAGTTCATCCTTGTATAGCCATGTAAGCACAACTTCATCCTCTTCAAACTCTTGTTTAGATACTTGCTCTGCTACAAAATTATTTTTATATGCCTAAAGAGGTTCTTTAGAGTCTGGTTTGGACTATTTTAAAGATTTTCCATAAGACTTAGGTGAGATAGGTAGAGATGTCAAAGATAAGACTGGTTCTATAGTATATTCTCCCATACCATTTTCTTTGATATTGACCTCTTTTGCAAGGTCTTCCATTTTAGATGTGGATTCTTCTTTTGTTGGATCAATGGAAGATTCTCTATTATTAGGCACAAGTTTATCCGCACTCTCCTTCAATGTATTGTAAGTGGTAGATATGTCTGCTGGAATAGTGACCTCTACTCCTTCATAAGGAAATTTCAAGCATTGGTGGAATGTAGAAGGAACAACCTTCATTTCATGTATCCATGGTCTCCCTAGAAGAATGTTGTAAGCCAAAGCTAGATCAAGAACTTGACATATAATATCTCTGATAATCGGACCTACTCAGATAGGTAAGACAATGGTGCCTTTAGAAGATCTTTCTTGTTCATCATAGGCTTTTATAGTTATTTTCTTTTTGGGATCAATAGCCAATTCTGAAAATCCCAATTGTGTGACCAAGCTGTAAGAACAAATGTTTAGGCCAGTGCCCCCATCTATCAACACACATTTGACTCTACAAGTCTGGATCAAGACTTCTATGTGCAAGGGTTGGTTATGCAGGTGACTCAAGGAGTTTTCATCTTCCTCTAAAAAGGAGATATATTGCGGAGATGTAAGATGTCCAACCATAGTCTGGAACCTGTCTAAATCAAGGTCATCAGGAACATTGGATCTGAGCAAAGCCTTGTCTAGAATAGCTTTATGAGCTGGAGATATCTGAAGCAACTCAAACATGGAGGATTTTTGCATTAGTGTGTTGGATTTATTGAATAATGCTATAAGATGTTGACCTCGTATCCTTAGGATTGGAAGATTTAGAAGTAGCCTTCTGTTTGGAAGTGGAAGAGAGATTGAAGGGCATCTTAGGGACATTTGATGAATCTGGGATTTGTCTGTTCAGATGTGCCTGAGCTTGTGATCGAGTAACTATGTTAGCTGAAGTACGATCTCTATCTCTTCACATAATTGTGATGGCATTGCAGTGCTCAGAGAGATAAGGTTCAACCATATTGATAACAGCATTATTTCCAGGGTAAGCATAATTGACTTTTGCCCCCATATTAGGCTGAGAATATGAAACTTCTTGACCATGTTTCAAAAATGGTTCTGTGAATGCTGTATGATCATTAATGCTCTTAGAATTGTCAATTGTGATGTCTCCCTTACCAATCAGATCTTGAATAGTATGTTTCAAGCGTAAGCAGTTATTAGTTTTGTGACCTTTACCCTAATAGAAATCACAGAATTCATTTTCTCTCCACCATTTTGGTTTAGGGTCAGGATCAAATTGTTGGATCTTAGGCAAAGAGATGATGTTATTAGCCAACAGAGTTCTCATAGTTGATTCCAAAGATTCTCTAAGAGGAGTGAACTTTCATTTATTATCAGCGAACCAAGATTTGTATTCTGGCTTCTTTTGAGATGGTTCAGACACCTTTTTCTCTGAAGTTTTGATTGCTTGGGTACCAATAGTTAGATTGAAAGTTGGTACCTTTGATGGGGCATGGATAGTATCAATAATGCCATCTATGATGATGCCTTTATTCTTGTTCCATTTTTTGTTTTTATCTTTAGAACTGGATCCTGATTCGTACTTGTCCTTTTGAAGTGTGATGTCTCCTTTTTTCACAAGTACCTTTTCAATTTTGATCGCATTGTCTAACATCTTATCAAAAGATGTATGATCTTGCATTTGTAAAGGGTATTTGATCTCTGGGACAAGATTATTGATGAAGATTTCCAATTTCTCAAATTTTGGAATAGGCTTAGCATATAGAGAGAATTTCTTCCTCCATCTCTTGAGAAATGTCAGGAATGGTTCTCCTGGATATTGTTTGAGATTGTAGATATCAATCATGGTGACTGGATGTTGAATGTTGTAGGAGTATTGCTGATAGAACAATTTGATCAACTCCTCAAAATTTTTGATAGTAGAAGGCAATCTATAGAACTAATGAATGGCTGCTCCTCCCAGAGATCGAGGAAAAAGACACATCAAATAACTTGGTTCGTGCATGAACTCCATAGATTGTGTACAGAATTCTCTGACATGATCTTGAGGATCCAAGTGTCCATCATACTTATCATATTTAGGCATCTCCACTCTTTTTGGGAATGGTGGCATGTACAAGTCTTTGTCAAATGGAAAAGGACATAGGGCCTCCATGGAGAACTCCTTAGGTTCCTTTTCTTTCTCAAGTCTATTAAGTTTGACTTGCATGGAGTGCATTTGTTTCATCATAGCTATGACTGGATTTTCTTCCTCCTACATAATGATATCTTCAACATTAATGTTGGGAGGAAGTTTAGCTCCTTGATGAGCTAATTGTAAAAAGTATGCTTCTCTATCTTCTTTTAAGAAATGCTTCATCATTGTTTTGAAGTCATCATCATTTTGATACTGAGCAATTTCTTCAAGTGTGGGTTCCTGATCTGCACCATGTTGAGATTGAGCTCTTTGAGAGCCAAAGTTTGTCCCTACTTGAGACATGGTAGGAGTTCTTCCTGGGATAGATAGAGGAGGAGTTTTTTTATTACCCTCCGTGAGTTGATGAAGGGGGAATGTAACCAGATTTCAATCGAAAATTGCCAAGACCATCATCTTTGTAAAGACTAGAATTGTAGAGTAGCTCAAGACTTGGAGCCTGGAGAGTATTCAAAGGTACAGTATGGGATATTTCTCCAGATTTCTTGTGAGAGGAAACTCTAGTTTCCACCATTAACCTTGGGTGAAGCAAAAAGAATATGATGAAGACAACTGAAGAAAGATCTGATTCCAGAAGATCAAATGACGCAACCTTGTCAAGGTTTGGTTGATTGAAGCTTAGATTAGACATAAATGAAGGAGACTGTGCCCTGGATGTATGGGTAGATGCCCAAAAAGATAGCGGACATGAGTTCACAACACTTAGCCGTTTTGAAGATGGATTGAAGATTGATAGTTATGACAAGGTTTTGACACAAGATGATAAAGACTCAAATCGATTAAAGAGAAGGCTAAATCATATTCAAAAGGCCACTTTAGGAAATGGATTAGATTCTTAGTAATTGTTGCTCTATTCCTGACACAGTGATTTTCTTGACAGACTCTGGAAATAGGCTGGAAAAGCTAGGTCTCTGACAGTTCTAACAACTTTTTGGCAATTTTCCAAAATTTCTCAAATGACTTTCTACAGGCTCGTATGACAGTGGATATAGCATGAAATGACAATTGACAAAATCATACGACTATTGCAAAACTCGCACGACAGTTGATAGTAGGGTTTTTGACTTTTTTGAATTGACTAGCAGAAAAACTCGTACGACGGTATACCATATACCATACGACAATCTGGGGGTCCTGAAATGACAATAGCCAAAAGTCCTATGACTTTCTGAATTTACAAGATGACTTTTGACTCCAGAAAGGTGTTTGACATTAGATTTTGCAATTTTTGAGATTTTCAGTTTTAGATTGTTCACAAAATTGTCTGTCTAGATTTGAAGATTGTATCGGATTGATTCATTCTTAGTAACCAGATAGATAAACAAGCACACAAAATAGCAAGCAAGTGATTTCAAGCACGTCTGAAAACAATGAACAGGGGACAAAGAAACCCTGTGCATGAAGAATCAAGTGACTGAATTGTGCTAATCCCTAGGAGTGCTAACAGTGTATGTTCCAAATTTTTTTGCAATAACGCACATATTCCTAGAAAATGAAAATTTGGCCTCACTAGGGTTTTTAGTAATGGTCTGACTCTACAACTTTTGTGATCTCAAGACGGCGAACTCCAATCCAAGCGCACCAGATTTTTGACAAAATCCAAGAATATAATCAATCAAGAGCTGCTAGGGAGATCTAACAGCCCAACAAGAGACCACACCTATGAAGATTTCCTCCACAAGGACATTTATATAATGGCTGCTGCTACCACGGTGAAAATGGCTATTACCGCTTGAGGTTCTGTCAATGTGATTGACCCAATTAAAGGAATGTCCACTATGGTTAACCCTCTCTAAAGGTGACTCACAAAATATACCACATGGAGACTAGTTCCAGATTCAAGGATCTGAGTTTCTGGTACTACCCAAAAAGGGAGTAGAGCATAGTCAACTAGCCTTTTCACTTTTAACCCAAACAAAGAAGACAGATTAATCTGACATGCTAAGACCAAGATTATCTCACAAAGATCTATGATGTCAACCACTTATGATCTATCAACCTCTCCAGAGAGAGAATGTATCAATCAAAAGCTGAAGATGCACAAATCTAGTAGAACGTGAGACCCTCTCAGTAACCTCCCTACCTACAAGGGTTCCGTCATTGAGAAGAGTTTTGCTGGAAACCCACTCTCTCAAGATCCACAAATAGTGTTCATAGGGCCTATTTACTATGTGTAACAAAGATGCTAAAAATCAAATCTATGTTCATTTTTATAGCCCAAATGAAATCTGTGATATGAAAGCGATAAAAGGTCACACAAGCCTAACACGTGAGAGTTCATTTTTAACCCAAATCAAAATGTTATCAGCTTGAGAAGAATACCTAAATTCCTCGCAACGCACTTAGTAGATTTTTACCTATTTTAGCAATTTTTCTTGCGCTTTCCAATCAGCAAATCAACAAGTATCCAAAAAAAATAGAAAATCTCAATTGTTAGGGTTAACCGTTAGTCCAAATCCAAAAAAATCAAATTTGGAAAACTGCCTAAACTTTTGAAATGACAATTGGATTTTTGATGTCAAAATTTATATGTCAATGGGTCTCTTTGTGTTCTTGAGTAGCTCTACTCTCTGTTTTATGTACTTTCCTGTGTCTGCTTATGTGTGGGAAAAACACAGACAAAGAGTTAGAAGATAGAATTTAATAATTTGATAATAAAATTAAATAGAGAATACCAGACGGCATTTAACAGCTAGCAAGCATGATCAAAATACTCATAGGCATAATCAGATTGTTCATCAGGCATAATCAAAATGTTCACAGGTGTGATCAGAATATGCATAGGCGTGATCAAAATCTGCATAAGCCTGATCAAATTTCTCATAGGGGTGATCAAATTGCTCATAGGCATCATAGAATTTGTCATAGGCATGATCAAAATCTACATAGGCATAATCAAATTGCTCGTAGGCATGAACAAATTGCTCATAGGTGGCATTTTTCCTGTTTGTGCAAAAATGATGAAAAAGTGATGCTGAAAATATATAAAATTTGATAAAAATGAAGAGAATGAGGCTCAAGGCCCCATGGTGGGCGCCAAAAATGTATGTGTGAATTTTGTACCTAGCTATAGACACAACACTTCAGTAAAACATTAGAGGTTAGCAGTAATCAAAATCGTGCAATGAAATGAAAACTAAACTAACCAGGCGATTTACTGACTTCTAGTAGATGCGAGTATGTATTCTTAGATTGGACCGAGATCAATGACCTTGACGACACCTAAATGAAGGGTTTGAATGCAGAATTTAGATATGAGATAAGTGCAAATTAATCTATATTTTTTATATTTTTGTGCAATAAGAATGAAATGAAATTGATATGAATCTATTCTAGAATGAAAAATTGATATGCAAAATAAGCTACAATGAATTGCTAATAAGATTGATCTCACAAAAGTTGTTGATTCGCAAAGAAGCTTCAACTCTTCAGATGTCGATTCACCAGCGTGATTGTGCAAATTCATGGATTGATTTTGGTAGAGTAAGTATGCAAACTTGTGAGATGATTTGTGAAGAGCTGAAGCCTTATTTTATAGAAATCCAGGGCTTGAGGATGCAAGAGAAAAGCCATAAATCATTCAGGTTGATTTTTGAGTCAACAAGGAATTAAAGATAGTTAACTCACAAAAAATCATGCAAAAATAGCTTTTTGATTTAAATCAGAAGTTGAGATCAGCTTTCAACTCAAAAAGAGAGTTGAGTTTATTTTTAAAACAATTTGAATTTATTTTTTGATTTAAAGTTTAACTATTTTTTTGCATGTGCATAATTAATATGAATTAATTAAATAAATAAAGTGATTTATCCTCAACTTAACTGATTTAAAAATATAACAATTGATTTATGGTTTAATCAATTATTAAATCAAACTTTCTCTATCTATATGGGGATTAAGCCCTACTCTTCGCGAGGGGATCTAGTTCCAGTACGTAGAGTTGATTCTGACTACGATTATGTTGTTAACGAAGCAGCATGAGCAGCGGTTAAAGAAACAGGAGCAACTTTATTCAAAAACTATATTATTAAATTTGACAATTGACATTAATTAATTAAATAAGAATTTAATCAATTAGTCATAGGATATTTGATTTATTGTCAAAATGAAATAATACAATTTAGGAATAAATATAATTAAATCCAATTAAATAATTAAGTGGCAGTATTAAATCTAATTAATTACATATTCAAAATATTCAATTAATCAAACTTTAGGATAAATAGGATTTATCGCCAAATAATCATTAAATTAAAGATAATTAAGATAAATAGGAATATTGCTAAGAATATTCCCCGATGCAGAATTTAGGATAATCAATTAAGATTCGATAATGTGTCAATGTGCCTTAGGTTAAGACTTTGATATCGATTTCATTCGATGTGTCGATATAGGAGGTTAATGAACCTATAGCCCATTTTTGGGGTATTATAGTCTTAAGGGGATCTAGAATTAATATCATAGAAAATAAAAAGTTAAACATGTAACTAATGGACACTAACTATTCTAACTAATACATGTAACATCTTGAAGGCCTCAAACGAGCACATCAAATTGCTCATAGACAAAATTGAAGAAAAGTTGGAAGGTAAGGAAGTGCAAATAATCAAAGAGAAAAAAAAGGAGAAGCCCAATGAAGGTCCAGGTAAGAGAACAAGGGCCAGGTCCAAGAAGAATAAGGATGAAGAAGACTCCAACAACATCTAGAAGACCAAGGAGGCGGTAGATAATATGGAGTTTCTCGAAACCAATACTATCATGATGCTCTGGAACCTTTCCTGTCCTTTTCTCTAGGTGCTTTTTTCATGTCTCTTTTTTTCTCTGTTTTGACTGTTTTGTCTTTGTGGTAGTTTTTCTCTCAGCCTACCAGTCGCATGTTTCATCTTTTTTTATGCTTCCTTAAGACTTGCTCTCTTCAATGCTATATTTTAAGATGCTGGGGTTTCAAGAACCCTGCAAAACCTATTTTGTGTAATCAAAAACTATTCTAACTCATTCTAGAACTAACACATGTCATAAGTAATCTAACTAATTTTATCATTTTTTAGTGTTCAAACTAATGTCTTAAGGGGATCTTTAACTAATAAGCAATATTAAGGGGAGGTCTTAAGAGGATCTAGAATTAATATCATAAAAAATAAGTAGTTAATACATGTAACTAATGGACAATAAGTATTAGAAAAATCATTGAATAATCAAAGCATAGATATAAAACCATACATGTATATAAGAATATATGTAAAAGCATACATACAATTCTATATATTAAAGCCATTGAACCATCAAATAGGTCTATCATATATCAACAAATTATAGTCCATCATATGTTTAAATATATAAACAAAGTATAGTCAATTTAATCTAGAGATATCAAGTAGGCCCTAACACATGAAATAGGTATACATATTATACTTTTTAGACCAACTCAAGTGGTTCAGACATTTCATGGAGAACATGTAATATTCTCTCATGATCCTGACTGTCTTGTCTCTAATTAAAATGTCCATGTTGAGATTTAACTGTATGGAGACAAATGGAGGTGGCAACT